>MU223082.1:389860-432716 GCA_018584345.1 Thuja plicata | reverse complement strand
TGAAGTTTTACCTTCATCTCATCCAGGGCTTCTTCAAAGAGTCTACTCCTTTCCCTTTGGTCTTCAATTACCCTCTTCTGCTCATCTACTTCCTTTGCAAGCTCTGCATTGGTGACCATCTTGTTTTAACCTACTGATACTGTTGGCTGGAACATCTACCACAAGCCCAATCAATTTATGCTCTGATATCAATCTGATGTGGTACTGGAGTCTCGTTGCTACTACAGAGTCAGCTTGGCTCTGCTCTGAGATCTTTCTCCTAGATCTCTTAGGGTATTCACAACCCTAAGCTGAGGTAAGTCACTCTCAACTTTACCTCCTCTTCAAGACTCGGTCCCCATCGACATGTTATATCTCCTCACTGAACCTACACAAATAGATTCATTCTACTCACTCAACCAATGTTTTCAGAACATTGCTTTCCTCCTCTTCCCTAGCCGGACTATTACCGAGCTCGCCTAGGGTAAGATCTCCAGACTCGTAGCTGTTGCTTCTCCTACCAAAGACAAAAAGGAAACTATGTACAAGGGCTCCTCTCGAGTTCCATCCCAACACATGATTCTCACCATGGATTCAGGAATCTTGATGGGCCATTACTATTTACAACCCAGAACGGGTGAAGAACTAACAACTTGCAAAACAGAAATAAAGTAAACTAATCTACTTGCATGCAAAATGAACAACAAAGCTTGATATTCACTAAACACACAGTCTGCAACTTCTCATTTCTGGAAAACAAAACAATAATCTGCAACTCGGTAATTTTTCTGTCACTTCTTCTCTTTTGCAACCTCTCCTCCCTTTAAATGAATGCTTGGGATGTCAGTATTAACCATCCTCTCCTTGGAAACAACCCCAACTGCCCACATATTCGTAAGTATCTCTTCAGGAATCGTTACAATTGCCCATACTGTCTATAAAAGACAAGATCTGCTTTTCACGGGCCGTTATGAGTGAATTTACCGAGCAACAGTAATGCAAAACCGAGCACCAGTCTTAATCGGATGCCAGTGTTAACCAACAGTGTTAACCAAAGTTCACAGTGTTAACTGACAGTGTTAACGAAAATTCACAATGTTAACTGAGCGCCAGTGATACCGAGCGCCAGTGATACCGAGCAGCTTATCAAAAGTTTCTAATGCCTTGGTTGGATTTCCAGAGGCTTACAAACTACCTCACACACACAACTAAAAGAAACCAACTAAGTAACCTATCTATGCATGGATTGACCTAGTCATATCCATCTTAGGGAAATAAAACAAATGACCTTCTAAGGTCCACACAAATTCTCTTGACTGGACTAGAGTTAGTACATGCCAGAATCAAAGAACAAAGCAAGAAACATAGGGGTTAATCTAGTTGTGCTCCTGCACCAGTTGGGCATCCTAATCCAAGGACAGGGGCGCTAAGCGCCTTAGTCCCAACAATTTAGGCCAAAATAAAGGTCACGAGTACGAGATTGCACTTAGTTTTCAAAAATGGTCCACATATTGAGCACAATCTAACACGAACTAGGTATAACTTGTTTTTCTGGTGTGCTCGTTTAACCACGAGCACTCTTGCCCTCCTAGTCATGGACAATCCAAGATTGTCTCCCTCAAGCACTTCTACTTCTCCATTATGTAGATTGAGTGTAGTATATTCGTCGCTTCACCAAGAGGAAGATTTGATCTTCCTTTAAATATGTATTGGTGGTTCCCCTTCACCAAGGGTCACCACTCTTGGTCCAATTAATTTATTCAAATAATTATATTACTATATTTTATAATTATATTATAATAATTATATCACAATTATAATATAATTATGTTATCTCAATTATAATGTAATAATTATATTATTAATGATTATCAATATAATTATTATGTCATAATAATTATATTATCACAACCTTTATGTTAACTATGTCGGCCTGAAGGAATCCGACCATAGCTACAATAAATTCAACACTCCCTCTTAGCTAGGGAGGAATCCTTCTCGATAGTATCTAGTTTGTCCTCCTGACGCTTATATCAACAATGTTTATTAATGATAATACATAATTGATCATTGTCTCAAGTGATGCGATGCATCACTTGGGACGACCAGACGTACGACCAAATGCCTCATAGACGTCCTCGTGATGCTATCTTCAACACTCCCTCTTAGCTAGGGAGGAATCCTTCTATCATGTACAAGTTACATCACCTTGTTGTGATGATTGACCACAATGGCTACATCCATATGTGGAAAGATATCACCTCTTGTGATATCAACCATTATGACATCCATAGATATCACTTCACGTGATATCCACCATTATGGCTATCCATAGATATCACCTCACGTGATATCCACTATTATGGCTTATAGATATCTCCACTTGTAATATCCACCAATATGGCTTATCCATAGATATCACCTCACGTGATGTCCACCATTATGTCTATCCATAGATATTACTTCATGAGATATCAACCATCATTGTGAGATCGTCACCTCACAATGATGATAGGATGAACAAATGTTCATCATTGTGAGATTGTCACCTCACAATGATATTCACCATGACTCATCCAGAGGGTAAACACACAAGTACAAGAAAATTACCACGAACTCTCTCACGTGGTGTTGTCATGGCGTCACACACATGACATATCCACCATGAACCATATCAGAATGAACCATATCAGAGGGTGGTGATAAGGGCTTACATCTCAAGTTTCTCTTCAAAGAGAAAAATGCATTAACAAGGGCTTGCACCTCAAACTTCTGCTTCACAGAGAAGAATGCATTAAGCAAATCTTCGTGATGATGTGGCCCCCTCTGAAACAAATATCAACCTTCTAACCTCCTCGTCCAAGGTTGCTTCTGATGTGATGTAGGAGCATCTTGGGTCCTTGGTAATCTTGCATCATCCAAAAAAAACATTTGTTTAACCCGTGGATCTTTGTTACCAATTTTGTGTTTGTTTTCTGTTCTTGGTCACCGGTTGGGTGATTGCTGTCTCGACGGAGTTCTGTTGATCTTCTATGGGTGCGGTCGTGATATGGTGTTCATGGGGTCATTGGGAAGCTTGTCTTGTGATCACAACTCGTTTGGAGTTATCACGATTGAGTTATGATGAATTCTGTGACTGGGTTTTAGAAGAAGTTCTAGTTCCAGGTAGTTTTCTGAGATTCTGTGATTGGTCGAGCTGCGGAGGTGTTGACACGAGCGATGAAAAGGGTTTGTTCATTGCAGTTCGAAAAGTCTAATTCTATGATTGCGCTTCTTGAAGTGGTGTGGTTTGAGAGATCTTGTTGATTCTCTTTCGGTTTGCTGGTGTTCTTCATGACACTGGTTCAGTGAGTTTATCAGTTGATTGATGGAGGTTGTGATAAGTGTTTCCGACCGTTGGAGCTAAATGGCGGGATTTTCTAGAAGGATCTATGTGTGGCTGACTTGGGTGTTGGATCGATCCTTGTGAAATAATTAAATGTGGTCTTTAATTAGGGATTAGGCCGACCTAGTCTAATACGTTTGTCTTGGGTTATGTAATATCTTGAATGCCGACCTATTGGTGGCTATGTATAAATGTAAGGTGTTGTTTGTGTTGAGAGAGGGCGGGGAGAGCTAGTAGCATCCTTGGGGATGATAGTTCTGAGATGTAGCAGATCATAATGTAGTTTTGAGTTGAGTTTCTTTGTATATGGTGAAACAAGGAAGGCCTTACAACCCGACATGTATGAAGAAATTCTGATGAATAAAGCTATTGTTTTGGTTCAAAGCTTGTTGTTCTTTGTTATTTCCGTTGTGTTGATTTTTGTTGCAAGGTTGGACATCTCCACTGGGGATTTCTCCGTCCTTGACTACATCATGATGAAATGTCAGACTCCCTCTGAATGTGAATTCCTACTCTTCAAAGAAATTGTTAGAAATAATAGTCCACCAACACAACTGAGAAGGGGGGGTTGAATCAGTTGTGTGCTAAATCATTATACTTTAAACTTATAAACCAATTACTCAATGCAAATCTGAACATATTAAGAGCAACATCATAACACAAGCAATTGTTGTCGAGGAAAACCCTATTAAGGGAAAACCCTCAGTGGGAATTAGCACCCACAAATAATGCACTGAAAACATTGTATCCATGTTAGGAGATATAACCCTGTTAGGAGCTGATTATTACATATAGTACATAGGCTCTGTTAAAGGATAGACCCTGTTAGGAGTCGAGAGAAATAAGAGGCTCACTGCCCAAATGAGAAGGTTAAATCCACCTTCTGGACTCACTGTCCAAAGTACAGATATAGAAGTATACAATAACCAATGAACTGGCTGATAGCAACTTGCTTTGCCTAAACAGTTCCAATGAAGTTCATCACAATCACTATCTTTGCTCTACATCCAACAGACTTCACATTTACAAGCTCGCAGCTTCCTCATCATACTTCCACATCGCCTCATCAAGAAACAACTCTCCTTTATACAAGTTACAATAAGCAATTAGGTCGGCCTGTTAAGACTTCCCCAGTGCATAAATAATTACATAGACCCTCGCTAAGATACACACGGTATCTTAAACAAGTAAACATCAAATACAAATCATCAATTATACTCCAAGATCCATAATCCATACTCCATGCTCAATTATACCACAAATAGGTCTTCGCAAGATCACACACTACAACTGACGTCACCAAGAATCCAGCTACCCAAGAATCACAAATAACATTCTTCAACATGTCTTCTACCACGCCTCAAGCTCGCATATCATAACACATGCTCCCATCCAAGTTATCCCAAAAACTCAGAGACCAACTCTGTCATAATCCTCTGTCACTGCTTTGTAACCAGTCTTTACCAAAACAACTATAACTTATGCAAACAGTAATATCAAGACAAGCGATCCTAGATATAAGATCTCTGCTCATCCCCTTATACAGAGTTGTGCTCACATGCTCTAAAAGTCCGTATAGTGTCCGTACACGTCTGTCAGTCTTGCCTGTACCAGTGATAACTAGTCTGTTTGAGACTTCTAAAGTATTCAACTGAAACATATGTTGACATCAATGACAAAACATGAATGTCAACACCTCTAATAGAAACAATTCCAATAGAAACAATTCCAATATAAATGTCTTCAGCCACCAACTCAGTCTCATATAGCTGAAATTCTGTAAGAGTGCCAAATGATAAACAACAACCCAACTAGTCAGAATCTCCAACATCCCGGTTCAATGTCTTTCTACCGGCCAAATAGATGTTAGCTTCTGTAAAAGTATTTCTTTAGAAAAGTCAACTCAATGCAGATTGTAATCTGGCTCAGAAAATGAAATGAGCAGCTGAGATATCGATTTCTTTCTACTCTGATTTAGACAGAAGTCCACATTCAATCCAGCGGCAAAATTTCATAGTAGGCTCTAATGAACTGTTCTACTTTATTTGCACACTCTAATGCAGTGATACCTCAGATACACAGAGGCAAGAAAACTCGGATGACACGGATTTTCTTGACGTAAATGTACACACCCTTTTCTTAAACTTCACTCAATCACTTTTATTTACATATCACCGCACTGATGCTCATGTTTATAATTAATAAAATGATGATAACTTTTGTCTAAACAAATCATCATTATTATTAACAACGTTGTTTTCTCTTATAAACAAATCATAGTGGTTTCTTATAATAAGTGATTTCTAAACCATTCGTGCCACTTTTTTTGTCTTACGTAACAATCATTCCATTATTCTATATCGGGCTTATTATTACTGCTGACTCATTTGAATCTGATTTTGCTGCATCCTTGCTCCTTGTCTTTATCACTGCCCTTAGTCACTTAATGATCGTTGCCATTATCAGGTCGCGTTACTGCAGATATTTGGAGAATAGAGATGTGCCGAGATCGATACCAAATAACATTCCCAATTCCACTTTCAGAGGCCACTATGTGCATAGGATACAACTTTAAACTTTATTCAATGTGATTCCCACACAGGCCGGCAATAATACTCCCAAAACTTTCAGATTATGAAGTTTCTAGGTTATGCCCGATAGCACAAACTCCACTTCGAAAACCAATTATTTTCAGAGCGCAATAGGAAATATTCACAACAGTAACATTAAAAACTTAAATGTTTATCGGACTAGTATGTCTTTCAATATTCCGTCACTATAACATTAGTCATAATATTTCATTGCCTTAAAATAACTTCCAATAAGTATCAGGCCCACACAAAAACATATGCCTGACTTTAAATATTAATCTTTGAATCGTTGATGTCTCTCTTATGAATAAGCCCAAATAACTTCGCCTTTTCCAAACTATAATTACTGCCTTCTTTGTTTTGGTCGCTGTCGTTTTCTAAATCATTTGCTTTGCATTGCAAGTTGGCCAACAGTATAATAGATCGCTGTCTTTTACAAATTCATCTTTGCCAATCTTATTCGATGATCGCTGCTGTATATTATGAAATGCCTATTATATAATCATCATGACTTGTTTTTATTAAATATGGCTCCATCATAATCATTGGTGTCTATATTTTAAGTCGACCAAATTTCTTATTTCTTGAGGAATCAATTCCTTGTATAGTGAGCATCGCAAAGAGCGTATAGTGGACATCATCTTTTATAGGTCATCTTCGATAATATGAAAACAATTTACATCCAGCCTTGTCTTATATTCAAACTTATGTGGCTCCCTTCTGCTATCACTGGTATGTGTTGTGTTTTCTTTGCTTGACTTGCATAAATGTGTGTGGCTTACATATGTGGCTTCCTTTGAGTATCATACGAGCTTTTGGATGTAGTCTTACTTGTAATAAACTATATGTAAAGGGCTCTTGGATGTATTCAACATACAAACCTTTGTTTATTACCATCTTCCGGTAGACATATGTGAATCCCATGTCCATATCCGACGTCTGTATGTTTCATTACGCTGCTCCCTATCCAATACTCATTTGGTGCGCTGCTCCCTAAAATACACCGTGTCAAGCTTAGTGATTAATCTCAATTACTCCTGCGCACGTGGATCTGACTCTCCGCCATCAGTTCCAACGTGGGTCATCTATTAAGCGGTCTGATTTTGTGGATCATACGTGGCTCATCTACAAACATCTCGCACCGCAGTGACAAGATCCGGTGATCAAGTATTCCAGCCTCTGCAGAGACTCAATACACATCGACTCAAATCTTTCTGCAGTCTGTGCGATCCAAGCATCAAACCCCGCGACACCATTACCCGCATGGCTCCTTCCACAGGACCAGACATGTCTCCATCGCAGGTCATTTTCAGCCCTCGCAGCATTTGACTTAGCACATGTAGAGAATCTTCTTCATCCGGCAACCCCTCACCCCCGACAACGGTGACCCCCGCGGGACCTGTGCACGATTCTCTAGCCTTTGTGATCCGGTGAATCCAAGACTTTTGGCAACCATTTTGATCTCTATGTGTAACTGCTGGTTGTAGAATGTCTTCAAAAAGAAGTTTCGATATCTCAGTGTGTGACAACAGATTGCTAAATCCGATCACATATAGTATCGATATTTGCAATCGATATGTGCTAAAGGTGCTGACGCATTTGTCAACTGTGGGGAACTCATTATAACCAGCGCTTTCCACTTCCACTATTAAAGCAAATACAAAGCTACCCAATTTGCCAACTTGGCCAAGGAATTCATATCAAGAGCAAGAGCTGCCTGATCACATATCAAGAGTTCATATCGGCTCTAGATCATGCACGCAGGCAATTTGATCACGCAAAAAAAAGTTGTAGACTCCCTCCATTGCCAATGGGAACACTTTGGGACCAACAACTTCCATTTGCTTGCAAGGGCGTTGTACTCTAATTATTCCCAGCAAACAACCCGCTTTGATACAATGTTGTTTTTCTGGTGTGCTCGTTTAACCACGGGCACTCTTGCCCTCCCAGCCATGGACAATCCAAGATTGTCTCTAGAGCACTTTTGCTTCTCCACTATGTAGATTAAGTGCAGTATATTTGTCGCTTCACCAAGAGGAAGATTTGATCTCCCTTTAAATATGCATTGGTGGTGCCCCTTCACTAAGGGTCACCACTCTTGGTCCAATTAATTTATTCAAATAATTCTATTATTATTTAATATTATTATAATAATTATATTATTATATTTTATAATTATATTATCAATATAATTATTATATTATTAATAATTATCAATATAATTATTATATTATTAATAATTATTAATATAATTATTATGTCATAATAATTATATTATCACAACCTTTATGTTAACTATGTCGGCCTGAAGGAATCCGACCATAGCTACAATAAAATCAACATAACCACCAAGGTGGGTTCAAAGTATTGTGAAATTCTGAAGGTATACAATTTACTACACTGCATTGCTATCTATATTTTCCTATGCATTCTTCCTTGTATCTCTTTATCACATATTATTCCTATCTCTCTAGTCTCTCATATTTCATGTACTTTGTTACATTGTATTTTGTCTATCAAAATATCTAACCCAAGGGACGTGTCCCTTACATGCTACAACTAGTGTAAATGATGCCTCTTCAAGTAAGAGCTTTGCAACCTCCTTGGGGTGGTTTGTGGTAGGATCGTCGTTACTTCTCCTAGCTCTACAGGAATTTTCCATGTCAACATTCATGAATTTTAATAGGAACGTGAAGGATGCTTATGTAAGTTTGTGTTTGTAATTACTTCTTGTTGGTAAATAGATTTGTGGCTGTGATTTTATCTCATGAAATCACCCTAAAGTACCCTTTGAGCAACGATAAACAAACCAATTGTTGGAGAGATCACTATTAAGTTAATGGTCTTTCTCTGCGTTTGAGAGGGGCAGCTCCCTCGTATGATGAATTTTGGATCTTCTAGAGTATACTTTTAACTAGAAAGCAAGAAAGGCGAGCAAACTATAATGGAAATGAAAGAGAGATTATGCAAAAGAGAGAAAATGAACACTTAGATTCCCCTCTCAGATACATACAAAAAACTTATTAAAGGAAGGAAAATAACTTGAATGAAGCATTCCCCAAAGATTCAGAGAAATGGTTGTAAAATTGGACATTTGAACAATTAACAACATAAAGAACATTTGCAAACTCAAAGATCAGAAGTACTTTATTTATTCTCTCTCCAAACTCAAATAGTTGACATACTTTCCCTATGTACAAAAATGCCCTAAATCAATCTTTTCTTCTAGCCAAAACTTGAATAATCGCTCTTGTGGAAAACTTTACGATAAATAGCCATTGGGGACCTTTCTGTTTATTACACAGGTAATTGGTAAAATATTGGATAGATTAATGACTGGACAAGACGTTCATTTATAGTTTACAAAGAGACCATGTTTCCATAATGAAACAATTGTAAGAATTAGAAACATTCTAATATATACAAGATTTACAATATTGACCGTTAAACAAAAATAGAAAGATATCTATGGAGATATTATTCTAATACCCTCCCTTAATGGTTAATCTGTCTACTGCACCAAGGAGCCCCTTGAACTTAACAAACTTATCTAGAAGTAGGGACTTGGTGAGAATATTTGCAGTCTGGTCTGCTATAGGAACATACTGCAAATCCACGGATCCATCTTCAACCAGCTGGCAGATGATGTGACAATGAAGCTCAATATGCTTGGTTCGCTTATGGAAGACTAGATTTTTGGCAAGTTTCAACACTCCTTGATTGTCATAGAAGAGGGGTGAAGGGCCTGCTTGAGACATATGGATGTCTAAAAGCATCTTTCGAAGCCAAACTACCTCACAAACTTCTTTGACTATTCCTCGATATTCAGCTTTTGTCGAGGAAAGAGATACGACATGCTGCTTCTTACTGGTCCAAGTGATAGCACCTGTGCCCGAACTGAAGACATATACGTAAGTGGACTTTCTGTCATCAACAAAGCCTCCCCAATCCGAATCTGTGTAACCGATGAGTCTGGGATCTTTGGTTCGTACATAGAGGATACCAAAGTCTGTGACAGAGTAGGATGCTCTTTGTTGCAGCCCAATGATTTGAAGTAGGAGCTTTCATGAAGCGGGATATGTAACTCACTGCATATCTAAGGTCCAGTCTAGTGTCAGTGAGATAGATTAAACTGCCCACTAGTTGCCTGAATGTGGATTCATTCTCAACTGGAGAACCAAATTTGGCCGACAATTCTCAGAGCAAACTCCATAGGTGTAGATGCAAGTTTGTGATCCCGCATTCTTAATTTGTCTAGCAAAGCTCGTGCATACTTAGACTGAGAGATGAAGATGCCATGAGACTGCTGATGAACCTCGATACCTAGGCAATAGTGCAAAAGTCCAAGGTCAGTCATGTCAAAAGATTGGTCTGAATTCTGTTTGATTCCCTAAATCAAAGATGCTGAATTGCAAGTAATTATCAGATCATCAATATAGATAACCACAAGCATGATATTACCGTTAGTAGTCTTGACATACTGATTTGAGTTAGGAGGACTCCTCTGAAAACCCTGATTTGTGAGGTACTTATCAATTTTCATCCACCATGCCCGAGGAGCCTGTTTTAGGCCATAGGGTCTTTTCACCAGTTTGAGTCCCTGGGGTTCTTTGCCGACAACTTTGAATCCAGGAGGCTGCGTCATATAGACCTCTTCTTGTGACTCACCATTTAGGACATTCTTAACGTCCATTTGATGGACCTTCTAGCCACACTAAGCTGCCATGGCTAGGACTAATCTGATGGTGCACATCTTTGTTGTCGGAGCAAAGATCTCGTAATCAATTCCTTCACGCTGAGAGAAGTCTTCGGCAACGAGACGAGCCTTGTACTTATCCAAAGTACCATCAACCTTGTATTTAACCTTATAAACCCATTTGCATCCAATGGGTTTCTTTCCTGGAGGAAGATCTGACAGAACCCAAGTGTTATTTTTCACCAAGTTGTGGTGCTAGTTGTCATAGCTTGTTCCCACTTAGGTATCCCTTTCGTCTGTGTATGTTTGAGGTTCATACACACTCTGAATGTTGGCGATAAGGGAAAAATTTACAGAATTAGAAGGTTTGCTCTTCTTTCGAGTAGTTCTACCCTCGATGAGCTCATCATCATGAAGATCGGCAAACGCCTTAGCCCACCATTTAGGCCTAAGAGTAGAAGTGCCAACATCATAAGCAAGAGGTGCAATAGGATCAAGTTCATCAAACAAAAGATCTGATGAATCCTGAGGAAAATCAGGTGGTGCAGCTGCATGTCTAGGTGATCCCGCAAGAGAAGGAATTGGTGTAGGTGCAGGAAATGGAACAACTAGAGCCCTCTCATCAGGTGGACCCAATGGAAGATGAACACCCAAGTCTTGAGCCTTAAGAGGTTAATCCTCCGAATCCATAAGTGGAGGAGAGATCTGAAATGGCTCTCGTTCCTCATTAAAAACCACATCTTGACTTAAATTGACAATATCTGTCTCAATGTCAATGAGATGGTAGGCCTTATGATTATCATTGTAGTCGGTTAGAAGTTTCTGACTCTTGGCATCTAACTTGGTGTGCTTAGCATCAGGGATCTAGACAAAAGTAGTGGAGCCAAAAACTCTGGGATGATTGATTCCGGGCTTATGGCCTGACCAGGTCTCTTCCAGAGTCTTCTTCTTGACAACTACTGTAGGAGAGTGGTTGAGAAGATAGACGACAATGTTGACTGTTTCAGCCCAAAATTTCTTTGGAACACTCTTGTGTTCAAGCATTGACTAGGCCATTTTAGTGATTGTGTGATTTCTCCACTCAATGACACCATTTTGCTAAGGGATGTAGGGTGTAGATAATTGGCGCTTTATGCCATGTTCACAGAAATGGGAGAAGACAAGAGAACAAAATTCTCCCCCATTGTCAGTTCTAAGAGTAACAATATGTTGACCAGACTCTTTTTCTAAAGATGCTTTGAACTTTTGAAAGAAAACAAACACTTTATTAAGGAAATACACCCACATTTTACGACTAAAATCATTAACAAAAAGTAAGAAATACCTGGACTTAGTAACAATAGGAGTAGCCATAGGTCTACAAATATTAGCATGGATCGGTTGTAGTACCTTAGAAACTCTCCAAGAGTTGACATTTGAAAATGAAGTCTGATGCTGCTTCCCAGCTTGACATGATTTGCAAACTCCGAGGTTTTGGATCTAGATCTTTGGCAATCCAATGACAAGATCTTCTCGAACAAGCTGAGAGAGCTAATGCACATTTAAGTGCCCATGCTGTTGATGCCAGAGTGTACTAATAGAGGAGCGCTTGGTGGCCATGGCAAGCTCCTGAGAATCACCTGAGTCAACAAGTCTGAGTAGACCATGATCCTCAAGATCCACGACAATAGTAGATTGAGTCTCCCAATCAATGAACAACACTGATGTGAACTGAAGGTCACATCTAGCTGAGGAGAATGTCTTAGAATTTGACTGATTGAGAGAAGGTTGAGTTCCATTCTTGGAACATAATACACATTGAGGAAAAGCATTTTCCTTCCGTGAGACTAAATCTGTATAGTGCTCTTTCCGACAATGGTGTACTCTTCCCCTCCAAAAATAACAAAATCTGTGAACGGTTGAAAGTCTGTAAATCAATCTCGGCAATGAGTGAAGTGGCTGGAGGCACCTGAATCAATATACTAGGTAGAAGATTTCACATGATCTGCTAGTCTTTTAGCCATGAAGGCGTAAAAGGCAGACTCGCTCTGATCAGTGTGTTCCGCTACATTTGCTTTAGACTGTGAACTAGTTTGCTTGGCTTGTGCAGCCAAGCGTTTGGGACACTCAAGTTTTATGTGACCATACTTATGGCAGTTGTTGCACTGAATGTTCTTCTTCGAGCCTTTTGATGCCGGAGCAGAGGAAGACTGAGAAGATGGAGATTTGACTTTGAAGGCTTGTTCTTTGGAAGATGAACAAGTACCACTATCGAATTGTTGTTTCCATCGATCTTGCTGTAAAAGCATTGTGCAAAGAATGAAAACTCCAAGTCAACATTAGTTGAAGCAATGTTGAGAGTCTCAACAAAGTGCTCATAGGAAGACAATAGACTTTTCAGGGTGATCACGACCATGTCTTCTTCCATTTTGCATCCAATTGCTTCCAACTGATCTTGCAAGGACACCTGGTCATCCATCACGATCGTGAAGAGCATGTTCTTTAAGAAGAACGCACGACTCTTATCAGAGGTTTCATGCAAACCTTTTAGACACATCCAAATTTTTGCAGCTGTTTTGCTAGATGGAACCTGCGACAACTGATCATTAGTGACTGAAAGTTTGATGAGCATAACAACTTCCCGATTTTGCTCATCAAATTTGTTTTGCTCCTTGCCTTCATCTTTAGGACGATCAGTCTTGCCCAAAACAATTTTGTCAAGACATCTGTATTCAAAGATCGTCATCATACGTTGCTTCTAGGTATTGAAGTTTCTGCTGTTGAATTTCTGACTCCCCTTAAGGAGAATATTTGTTAGAGATGCCATCACAGAAAACAATGTCAAAACTGGTTGATCAGAGCGGCACAAATATCGAGGCAAATAATGTTCAATGAATGAAATTGCGTAAATGCGACGCGTAATCAACAACACTGAGACAAAGAATGCATTGATTTCGAGGTTGAACAACATAATTCTGAGCATGGATCCCAATGCACGAGTGTCAGAGGACCCAACAAATTCTAAGAAAAACCCAAAAAACCTCTTGAAAAACCCACCAAGAATATGTAATCAAAATGTGAATCTGACTGAAAAAGAAAGGATTTCAGAGAAACTCTAGTCAGTTGTCTGCGAGTTCTCAAAAATGGCAGAATCACAAATTGCAGGTGATGAAGAATCCTAGTGAGCTGTGAAGATTAGAAATTGTTGTTGTTTGTAAAGAGGACCTTAATGATGGTTGAAAATAACCAAAAAATGCAAAGAAAAACACAGAGTTTTGGAGGCGCATGTAAAAATCAACCCGTGACAAACTAAGGCACGTTTAGAGGAGAAGACGACACCCGTCTGGTCTTTCAAAAGGCAAGATGACCACAAACATGGTCATGTATGAGCAAAAATGACCACAAAGTGGTTGCTCGAGCTGGGGCCTAAAAAACGACCAGAATGAAGCTTCAAGTGCAGGCCGTAAGACAGAGACAAGGCGCCAAAAATAGCGGTGATGGCAAAAAAAAATCCCGTCTCTAGCACAAAAGAGCCGTTGGTTTTCTATTCGAAACCAACATACATGGGTTGCAGAGAAAAGAATGGTGCCAAAAATGACACTTATTACTAGTCGCGACACTAGGAGACAAAACAATGAACGAAATGAGTTTGTTCTGAGACAAACAATGAATGAAATGAGTTTGTTCTGTGCGGAAAAACATGGTTTAAAACCATAGAAAGGTGCCACGACCAAGAACAAAGCTACGAAAAACTCCAAAAAAAAACCCTAATTGTGAATAGAAGATCCACGATTTCGTAGATCAATGAAAAACACTTTTGGATGTCAAGAAAGATTTTTTGAAAAATTTAAAAACTAATAATTCCATAAAGAAATTATAAATTTTTTGAAAAATTATTAACTTATCTCTGATACCATATTACACAAGTAATTGGTAAAATATTGTGTAGATTAATGAATGAACAAGACGTTCATTTATAGTTTACAAAGAGACGATGTTTCCATAATGAAACAATCGTAAGAGAAACATTCTAATATATACAAGATTTACAATATTGATCATTAAACAAAAATAAAAAGCTATCTAAGGAGATATTATTCTAGTATAGTTCCTGGAATTGACTCTTTTTAATTTGGGAGTTTTTACAAAGTTTTAATAAAACTAATTACAAGGAACTCCCATAAATCTTTAAGTCATTAATGAGTGAAAATATTGTGACCATGACTTTAAAGCAAATTATTATATTGCAATTTGAATTTGATGGGTGAGAGTTTGTCTAGGTGTTCTTCACAGTTTAATAAAGTTTTTACTTTCTAAAACTTGGCTCACAAATAGTCAGTCAAGTGCTTGAAATGCATTCTGTAGATGGAGATAACTCATTAACGAATGAAAATATTGTGACCGTGACTTTAAAGCAAACTAAAATATTTCAATTTGAATTTGATGGGTGAAAAATTGTTCAGGTGTTCTTCACAGTTAAATCAAGTTTTTACCTTCTAAAACTTGGCTCACAAATAATCAATCAAGCGCTTGAAATGCATTCTGTAGATGGAGATGAATCTTGTAAATTCATCTAAATAGAGATTTATATGGAATCATTTTCAGTTCTGTTTGAAATGAACTCTTCTTTCGTGATATAGTCTTCATTATGGACTCTGGAAGCTTCCTCAACTCTTCCTTCAAGTGAACTTTGTTGAGATTCAAATGTACTATTTATCTGTGGAGAATACATTAAACTTGGAAGTTCACGTTGTTTTGTGCACATATCAAGAGGCAAAAAGACATATCAGGGAGCTCTACTGTTCTTTCTGGACCAAATTCAAGTGACTCTTTCTCCTCACTGCCTTGGTTGCCTTGGTTCAATTTTCAAATTAATTCACTCTTTAGTTGTAACACCCCGCCAGGGCAACCAAGAGAGATTAACCTAGAACATGATACTATGTTTGCTGAATATTTTTTTTTTAAAGTTTACATAAAGAAACATACATTAATGCGGAAGCAAATACCATTTATACACATGTCATACACTCACATAGATTACACGACTCAAGCGTTCCATGACGTTGAATTACGTAAAGTAAAACACAACCAACAATATAACAAAAGATTCCATTTGAATAGATATAACAATTCTAACTTACAAAACCATAATTACAAACCTCATGGATAACCATGAAACCACCATAAACTCACATCCACTGCACGTCACAGGATATGTGGTAATCACTCTAATCTACATAATATACAATATCCAGATTAGGTATCACAGGCGATAGTCTAATAAAGATTTACAATATGAATGATAAGTACATAACCATAACAATGAAGAACATAAAGAACTCATTTGCAAAGAACCATCAAGCACCTGGTACAAGGATGTCGAATCTCAATGGGTAAAGAATCACTACCACCCGTCCGTGTGGAACCACAAAGTTCCACCCCACTGTGCTGAGGAGATAACAACAGACCCCACTCGGATATCCAAAACCAATAAGGAAATCACCGCTAAGCAAGGGATCCTGATAGCTCTCTAATCCAGGTGTACTATACATCATGAAAGGTAAGACTCACTAATCCAGAATCACCATCAAATGAAACAATAACAACTCACATGAAATGTATCCTAAAAGAATTCGGCCAATCAACTGAAATAATTGTCTAAAAGAGTACGGCATCAAAAACTGAAAACAAAATATGAGTGGGTATTACATCCACCCCCCCTAGGATTAGGCTTACTCCTGGAAGCCTGAAACAAATAGGGATATAACTCCCATAATCATGAAGCATCCTAATGAGTCACATAAGACTCAACGTGCAGATCCCATAGGACCCTTCCCTTCTCTCTGATTCGAACTCTGAGGGTCAATCCCTGCTACAAGAACCTGAAAACCAGTTGCAGGTCCTCTACCCGCAGACTCACTGATAGGAGGATGATACATTGTAGGATGATGATCAAAGGCTGCATATACTCCATGAGATCTACCGACATTCCCAACTGTAGGTTCGGAAGTCGCAGGTCTCTGTTCAAAAAATTGAGAAGCATGTTGTGGACAATTCACTGCAATATGCCCAAACTGCCCACATGTGAAGCAAGATCCTCTACTACCACCTCTAACTAAAGGTGCACTAGACTGCTGAAAACCATCTCTACTGACACTCTGCTGCGTGCTCTGCGCATACTAACTAAACTGATTGCGCCTAGTGTGCAGACCACCACGAGAATCCCTAGAGCGAGTACCACCACTCTGACTAGGTGGACAAGACACCTTCTGCTGCAAGTTCTGATTACCCGCAAAGAAACTAGGGGGTTCCTTGAAGTTCCCAGCTCCTCGAGACTGATTACCTTAACCCCAGAACCAGATGCACCACCCGTAGGAGCACCCGACTGACCACCACCATGACCTAAGACCAAGTTAGCCTCTGCAAGAGTGGCTTTAATGACTGTGGCTCGCAGGGTAGTAGGCTCAAAGAGCTTTACTTCCCCCACGATGCGAGCATTAAGCCCTTGCACAAAGTGTTGTATCATAAGTGCGGAGTCCTGGCTGTATCCTGCATACTGTTTGAGCTCGTAAAAATGACGCTCATACTGCTCAACGGTCAAAGTCAGTTGTCTCAAGTTATGAAACTCATCAGCACATTGCTGTCTCCACTAATCAGAAATGAATCTCTCTCTAAAGTTCTCAAGAAAGAGCTCCCATGTAACTGTGTCCATATGAAGACCCAACTTATGCTCCTCGATCTTCCACCAAATAGCTGCAAAGTGTGACAACTGCATCACAGCATATCTCGCTTTAGTATTGCTACTAAAGGGGTGCATAGCGAAGATCCTATCTAAGGCTATGAGCTAAGTCTCAGCCTCCAAACCAGATCCCTGTCCATCAAAAGGAATAGGCTTCCCTCTCATCAGGTCCCTCATGTGGTTTGCTGCAACCACGTCAGGGTCCACTGGAATGTTCCTCCTACGAGGGCTCCTAGACCTCTCCCTCTGTCTCTCCTCTCTATGAGAATGATGGGATGCATCTTGCTCTACTCTAACTTTCTTAGGACCAAGACGATTCAGGATAGCCTGAAGCATCTGTCTAGTATCAAGTCCCCCAGACTCATCTTGACTCTCCCTTCTCTGATCATCTCTATCCTGATGCTGACTAACCTCCTGCCTGACACTCGTGGAGGGGTTAGAATGCCTACCTCTCCCACGGGCACCAGACCCACCTCTGCCATGACCTCTAGCGGCTCTTGTTTCAGGCATGATTCCTGAAACAAACAAAGATAGATACAAAACTCACCACATGGCTCGAATCATAAACTAAAGAATAAAAATAGCCATAAAGCAATAATCTGAAAAGAAAAATGTTGTATGTCTATGTTTTAGTTTTAAGTTCAAGCTAGACACAACCTAATGAGCGTACAATTCCTAGAGCACATGTTTCTACACTGGGAACTCTGGGAATTGTACGCTCATTAGGTTGTGTCTAGCTTGAACTTAAAACTAAAACATAGACATACAACTCTTTTGTTTTCAGATTATTGTTTTATGGATATTTTTATTCTTTAGTTTATGATTCAAGCTATGTGGTGAGTTTTGTATCTATCTCTGTTTGTTTCAGGAATCATGCCTGAAACAAGAGCCGCTAGAGGCCGTGGCAGAGGTGGGTCCGGTGCCCGTGGGAGAGGTAGGCATTCTAACCCCTTCACGAGTGTCAGGCAGGAGGTTAGTTAGCATCAGGATAGAGATGATCAGAGAAGGGAGAGTCAGGATGAGTCTGGGGGACTTGATACTAGACAGATGCTTCAGGCTATCCTTAATCGTCTTGGTCCTGAGAGAGTCAGAGTAGAGCAAGATGCATTCCATCACTCACATAGAGAGGAGAGGTCTAGGAGCCCTCGTAGGAGGAACATTACAGTGGACCCTGACGTGGTTGCAGCAAACCACATGAGGGACCTGATGAGAGGGAAGCCTATTCCTTTTGATGGACAAGGATCTAGTTTGGAGGCTGAGACTTGGCTCATAGCCTTAGATAGGATCTTCGCTATGCACCCCTTTAGTAGCAATACTAAAGCGAGATATGCTGTGATGCAGTTGTCACACTTTGCAGCTATTTGGTGGAAGATCGAGGAGGATAAGCTGGGTCTTCATATGGACACAGTTACATGGGAGCTCTTTCTTGAGAACTTTAGAGAGAGATTCCTTTCTGATTAGTGGAGACAACAACGTGCCGATGAGTTTCATAATTTGAGACAACTGACTTTGACCGTTGAGCAGTATGAGCGTCGTTTTTACGAGCTCAAACAATATGCAGGATACAGTCAGGACTCCGCACTTATGATACAACACTTTGTGCGAGGGCTTAATGCTCACATCGTGGGGGAAGTAAAGCTCTTTGAGCCTACTACCTTACGAGCTGCGGTCATTAAAGCCACTTTTGCAGAGGCTAACTTGGCCTTAGGTCATGGTGGTGGTCGGTCGGGTGCTCCTACAGGTGGTGCATCTGGTTCTGGGGTTAGTGGTATCAGTCTCGAGGAGCTTGGAACTTCAAGGAACCCCCTTGTTTCTTTGCGGGTAATCAGAACTTGTAGCAAAAGGTGTCTTCTCCACCTAGTTAGAACGGTGGTACTCGCTCTAGGGATTCTCGTGGTGGTCCGCGCGCTAGGCGCAATCAGTTTAATCAGCTTGCGGAAAGCACGCAACAGAGTGTCAGTAGAGACGGTTTTCAGCAGTCTAGTGCACCTTCAGTTAGAGGAGGTGGTAGTAGAGGAGCTTGCTTCACATGTGGGCAGTTTGGGCATATTGCAGTGAATTGTCCACAACATGCTTCTCAGTTTTCTAAATAGAGATCTACTACTTCCGAACCTACAGTTGGGAATGTTGGTAGATCTCATGGAGTATATGCAGCCTTTGATCATCATCCTCGAGTGTATCATCCTCCTATGAGTGAGTCTGCGGGTAGAGGACCTGCAACTGGTTTTCAGGTTCCTGTAGCAGGGATTGACCCTCAGAGTTCAAATCAGAGAGTAGGGAAGGGTCCTATGGGATCTGCACGTTGAGGTCTTATGTGACTCATTAGGATGCTTCATGATTATGGGAGTTATATCCCTATTTGTTTCAGGCTTCCAGGAGTAAGCCTAATCCTGGGGGGGGGGGGGGGNCTATTTGTTTCAGGCTTCCAGGAGTAAGCCTAATCCTGGGGGGGGGGGGTGGATGTAATACCCACTCATATTTTGTTTTCAGTTTTTGATGCCGTACTCTTTTAGGCAATTATTTCAGTTGATTGGCCGAATTCTTTTAGGCTACATTTCATGTGAGCTGTTAATGTTTCATTTGATGGTGATTCTGTATTAGTGAGTCTTACCTTTCATGATGTATAGTACACCTGGATTAGAGAGCTATCAGGATCCCTTGCTTAGCGGTGATTTCCTTATTGGTTTTGGATATCCGAGTGGGGTCTGTTGTTATCTCCTCAGCACAGTGGGGTGGAACTTTGTGGTTCCACACGGACGGGTGGTAGTGATTCTTTACCCATTGAGATTCGACATCCTTGTACCAGGTGCTTGATGGTTCTTTGCAAATGAGTTCTTTATGTTCTTCATTGTTATGGTTATGTACTTATCATTCATATTGTAAATCTTTATTAGACTATCGCCTGTGATACCTAATCTGGATATTGTATATTATGTAGATTGGAGTGATTACCACATATCCTGCGACATGTGCAATGGATGTGAGTTTATGGTGGTTTCATGGTTATCCATGAGGTTTGTAAGTTGGAATTGTTATATCTATTCAAATGGAATCTTTTGTTATATTGTTGGTTGTGTTTTACTTTATGTAATTCAACGTCATGGAACCCTTGAATCGTGTAATCTATGTGAGTGTATGACATGTGTATAAATGGTATTTGCTTCTGCATTAATGTATGTTTCTTTATGTAAACTTTAAAAAAAAATTATTCAGCAAACATAGTATCATGTTCTAGGTTAATCTCTCTTGGGTTCCCTGGCGGGGCGTTACATTAGTGAACAAATAATCTTCTTTCACACTTTCATTGTTATTTCAATAAGTATGTAAGTTTAGATTTGAAGACAGTCAAACTTCTGTTTGTGGATAGTTATGAATATTTGTAACTTTCTTGACACATGAATTTATTCACAAGGTCAGAATGGCCAACTGATTCGTTTCTCTTGCCACTGTGTAGCTGCAAAGGCTTCTACTCTATTTGACAATGAGAGATTTTTTTTGAAGCTTCACACAATTGCATTTTAGGAGTTCCCATCTTGTAACTGGTTACATTTGTTCGAAAGATTCTAAAGCCTTTTCAACAACTTCGTTAGGTGAATATGCTATCATTATGTTTAATGAGATTATGTCTCTGTTGAGGCATTTTGTGAAGCAATCCCCCTGCCATGTCTGTGCCTCCACATTTATGTGCATTCCTGCCACAACATCCAACAAATCTCTTCTATCTATTATGCTTTGATGGATGACCGGAGTGCTCATGCATTTCAGTTAGAAAACTATCATACAGCCTTGCCTCATGAATAGCATTAAGAGTGTGATCATTTGCTACAATTGTTCCATCTTGCAACTTATTTGCTTCCTAAGCAAAGACATTTAGATAATATGGGGCTGCAAAGGAGGCTCTGATAGCCTCCCACACAATGTGCTTTTAGCTTTCAATAAAGACACCACGTAAGTGGCCAAAGGAGTGGCTGTTGTATGTGTCTCTAACACGGTTATGATTAGTCTTTACATAATCCAAAAAATATCTCAACTCTAGCAGTGATGACAGTTGGAGAAGTCGAGCTTTATAGTTCATCTTTCTCTAAGAAGGTATAAACTTCTCTGGCATACCATCAATAGCACTTGCATTGAATTCGATCACCGATGCTTTTGATGTTTCAGTGCTTTATTTTGCATGTCAAGCTAGTTTTCAAAACTTCTGATGCGGAGGAACTACAAGTTGGAGAGATGGTGGGTTTTCAAAACCCTTTTAGGCTTTTGGGCTACGAAGAGGTCATGCGGTTTGCAGAAGAAAAATTCTGGGTCACCATCGCCCGAGCACAACTGCTAGAATGCACGGGTTTAGAAACCCACGAACTGGAATAAAAACGTTGCCAGGAAAACCTTGTGTGTTCTTATAGATGAAATAAAACTTTTGATTTGCAGATTTCCAGAACTCTAGTCGCGATTTATAACTGCAAAACCCCACTATTTTTCATTTTAAAAATGATTCAAAAAACTTCTGAATAAATTCCAAGTGACCACAAATTTTAAAACATCCATCGAAAAATCTTGTCCTGCTCTGATACCATGAAATGGCAATTGAGTAATTCAAATAAGGAGAGGAAGACTCTTATAAAGAGATTACAAATGATGTTTCTAGAACAGAAACAATCGAGAACTCAAACAATAAAAGAAAGTGACTAAAACTAACTAAAATGACTAATATGATTATTAAATATAGCATTATAACTTTAATATGTTTTGCAACTAAAAAGATGAAGCCTATGTCTTTGGAAACTTTATCCTTTCTTTATTCCACGGGATTAAACATTTCAACTTTATTCTCGCTTTCTTTTCCCGTGCTTTTACCACTGTTTTGGCCTTTTCCAAGATTGCCATAACCTTAGTGGGTGCCAGTAAGAGTTGCAAAACTTATAAAAGCTTCCGATATGTGATAATTTTTTATTTTTGCTTTTCCCTTAGAAGTGGTTGTCGTGTCTACGGGTAGTTGTGACAACCTCATCAGGTTCTGATGAGGAAGTCTAACGTCATAAACTTTGAAGAATTACCCAGATTTTTGAGGAGCTTAGTGACACTTACAGCCAAAATTAATTTTGAAATTTGATAAGTATGGCCTTAGGCAGAAAATTGAAATCCTGTAACTCTTAATCAGAAACCAGTTTTCCCATGAAAATTAACTAGATGCTGCACAGCGGGGTATGAGAAAGTTAGGCCAACAACACTCAATGTGTTCAAAATGTGCCATTGCAAAGCTTGTTGAAGGTTGGTTGCCTATGGTGACAAATATGAGGTCTAAATTGAAAGAAATAACAAATGCACAGGAATGTGGTGCCAGAAAGTTGTTGCACTTTTGAAAAACATCTAGAATAATTGCAAAACAAACAAACATGAAAAGAAAATATTTTTGGTAATATAGGATTGTGGGGAATTGGAATGCTTTTCTATTAGAGTTTGGTCTAGGGAAGATAGATTTGAAGTTTGTTGGTATTTGCTTGTGGAGTTTTGACTTTCTTTAGTGTTGTCACAAAGTTTTATGGTTGTTTTGTTGTGTTTGTTTATTTATCATTGCTGTGTGGTTAGATAGTCCTCACTTGAATCCTCCAACTTGGAATTGCATCAGATGGTATTAGAGCAAAGTTTTTGAATCCTGAAAAGGAGTAAGATTATTAGAGCAGTTTTATTGAGCTTGGTTTTTCTTTTGGTGAGGTTAAAATTAAATGTATGTATCAAGTCTTTTAGACACTGCATTGTTGGGTAGAAGATTCCTTGGTGTTTGTAACATATAGCACTTGATTGTTGGGTAGAAGACTTCCTGGTGTTTTTATCTTGTAGCACTTGATTGTTGGGGAGATCATTAGAACTTGTGAGTTGGTTGTGAACAGATTGCTGATTGTGAGGTAGTTTGCACTAGGTCAAGTTTGTTTTGATTTGATTGAAAGTGTCTCCTAGGAGGATGGATAGAGATGGAGGCGTACTCCATGTTGCTGAACACAATGAGATTTTCAACATGATGAAAAATGTTCAGATCTGGCTAGTTGTTGTTGATGAAGATCATAGAAGAGGTCCACCCTAGAGAGCTAATATGAATGATGATGAACAAGAAGTTGGCAAATTAGATTTATTTGAAATTCTTGAAGAAGAACATAGAGAAGTAAAAATGTCGAAAGCTATCTCAGTATTGGTAAGAAAACTTGAGTTGATATTCCTAATAATGGTAGTAGTTTGATTTCCGAGGTTTTAATTGATTGGATAATTGACTTAGTAGAACACTTCGAATATGAAGATGTTGATTCTGATACAGTACAATTTTCCAAAACAAAGTTGAAAGGTCACGCTTCTATTTGGAAGCAATGAATTCAGCTAGAGAGGAATAGAAAAGGAAAGCCTGACATTAAGAAATGGGATAGAAGTGTATAAGTTGAAAGTTAAGTTTATTCTTGCTAACTGTTAGTTAGAATTGTTGAAAAGTTTGCAAAGTTCGGGAAAATTGAAGAATATTACAGGATAACCATAAGAATAGATCATTATAGGGAAAATCAAGAGAAAACGATGAGATATATCAATGGCTTCAGAGGATCTATCCAAGAAGAGCCAAGTATATTGACTATGCAATCTCTTAAGAAAGTGTATTAGTTAGCCTCAAAGGGTAAGACAGGTTAACCTATAGATTCAAGAACAAGTAGAGCAAGGTAAGGCAGTAGATTCCCAAGAGGAGGATATAAAGGCAGAGGTAGAAAAGCATATAGTGAAGTGGAAGCAAAATGTGACCTTGGAAGTCACTACAGAGATGGATTTGAACACTATCATAAAAGTAGAGGAAGATTAGTATTGCAAAGATTAAGAGGAGAAATTATTTTCATGAGGTTCCGGTATAAATAAGAGTGAGATGACACTTGGAACATATTTGATTAGTATTGCAAAGATTAAGAGGAGAAATTGCTGATAAATGTAAAGAATTGTAGTTTTATGAAAAAAGAATTGGTATACTTGGATTTTGTTATTTTTGCGAATTGATTGAAGATGGACCCTAATAATGTAAAAACAATTGTACAATGGCCTACAGTTGTGAGTATTTTTAAAGTTCATCCATTTCATGGACTGGAAAGTTTCAGAAAGTTAATAAAAATTTGTATTGGTATATGTTCACCAACTACTTCATGAGGAAAGATAAGAAGGTTTTCAAATGGACTACCACAGTTAATAATCAAGTTTTGAATTGTCGAAGAAGAAATTTACCGAACACACTTCATTAATTACTAGATTTGGATTTTGATGCAAGCGGGACAACAATTGGATCTATTTCGAGTGAAGATGGTAGACCTGTTACTTTAGTGAAAAATCAAATGATGCTAAGAAAATATATTTTGTTTATGATCAAGAGTTTTATGCAATTGTGCAAGCTTTAAACAAGTGGAGACATTATTTACTATCAAAGGAATTTGATTTGAATTCTAATCATCAAGTATTGAATATCTGAGTAGTGAGAGTAGATTAAGTTCAAAGCATGCCAAATGGGTTGAATTTTTATAGAGTTACTCATTTGTGTTGAAACATTTAAGTGGTGAATCCATTAGAGTAGCAGATAGATGCCTTAATCAGAAGGCATAAGTTGTTATCAGAAATGAGAATTGAAGTTGGCTTTGATGAAATGAAGAATTTGTATGAGATTCACCTTGATTTTGTTTAGGCATGGACCAATGTAAGTTGCCGTGTTGACTGGTTGGATTGTTTATTACAGATAGATTAAATACTGTAAAACTCAGCTTAAACTGTCACATGATTATGTGGTGAGATACTTTGCTGTGATAGGTAAATTCGCAACAACTAAATATCCATGTCATCAGATTTCCACAATCCATTTGAATTCAATTCATTAGCTTCTGGTTTTGATTTTGTATGAATTTTTAGCATCAATGCTCAATGATGGATAACGGGGTGTGATCTGAAACATTGATGCTAAAAATTCATACACAATCAAAACCAGAAGCAAATGAACTGAATACAACTAAATATGTTCTTTGAGATGAATATTTACAGTCTTTTGATCCTTTCTTCTGAAAAGTAGTTATTTACACTAAGTGAATTTTATGATATAAGAATATGGTTTGAGATCATTCTGAAGTTGGAAGAAGTTGATCTAGAAACATACTGGCTCAAGCTGTATTTGTAGTTTTGTGTTTCCACAGATCATACAAGGTCCTTCCAGGAATGCCAATAAAAATATTAAGTTTATTTCATGTTTAATTAATGGCTTAAACATGATATTTTTACTATTTTCACGTTAACCTAAGTGGATGCTGGAATGCATGATAATTAAAGAATTTGCAAATTGAGCTATGGAGCATGGACAACCATGTTTTCTGTGCTTTGATATCCCAGCATTTGTGGTTTTGCGGACTATATTATTGGAGGAAGGTTCGATAATCTGGAGATTGTATTCATAATCTTGGATTTACATATTCTGTTTTATATACCCAAGAATTTTTAATGATATGAACAAATGCACGGGTTGAACTTGTGCCATTTTGAGTTTTTATGATTTTTCCAGAGGCTTGAATTTGTATGATATGATGTGGAAGAAAGAAGAGAAAGAATTTTTCATATATTTCAAATGGTTAGTAATGTCAAAGTAGGGTAATGCAAGTCAAAAGTTCGGTATCAATAAAGTACACAAAACAAAGTCTTGGAATCAGTAGAACTAAATAAGAGGGGGCAGATCCAATCGGATAAATTCTAGATCTAAGACAGCTTACGAAAAGTATAGAATGCCAATGAATCCTGTGAAAATAAGTCCCATTATGGAGAACTTGGAGAAAAGAGCCTTTGGACAAAGCACTAGTCTGTTTCAAAATCTATAGTAGAAGAATAATGAGCACTGGATCCTTCAAGCCTTACAATGCTTTAGTTTGTGACTAAATGCTTCTGGGCGGTTTTTGTGGTCACTAGATGATTTGGGTTCTGAAGGGCTTAAAATATTGGGTAGTCCACATTTGAGCATGGCAGGTGACAGTCCTGGGCTAACTGCCCCAGATGAAAAATCTTGGGAGGAGATAAATGGGATCTTTTCCTTTATTCAATTTTTGGAAGTGAAATATGCTTCAGATAAAAAATCATGTAATCAAACAACACTGTTTATTGAAATGGTAAATCATGTAACTAAACAACACTGTTTATTGAAATGGTAAATCACCTAACCAAAATACAGTGTTTATTGAAATGGTTTCCACTTGCCTGTCTCACACATTTGTGAATGTGACTTAGTAATAAACTTTGTTGGTAATTTATTTTGCTTTTATGTTGTATCATAGATTGTTAAATTCCCGTCACTTATATTAGGATGGGTTTATTCTTTATTTTTTTGGAATTCGCAGGGTAATTCTTCTTGAATTATTTGGCAGGTTTTAGAGAAGGCTCTAGAGATTTGGGATCTTCGAGTGATTCCATTTGATTCACCATTGGCAGATGAAGCTCAGAGGGATCCTCAGAATGAGGAGGGGTTTATATGTCACCTCCAGGACCATTGGTTCTGCATCAGGAAAGTGGGTGGAGAGTGGTACAATTTCAATAGTCTCTATCCTGCTCCTGAGCATCTCTCCAAGTTCTATCTGTCTGCCTATATGGACACTCTTAAAAGTGCTGGCTGGAGCATCTTCCTTGTAAGAGGTAATTTTCCAAGAGAGTGCCCTGTCTCCAGTTCAGAAAGTAGTAATGCTTTTGGGCAATGGTTCACTCCTGAAGATGCAGAGAGGATTGTCAAATCCACATCAGTGACACACAATACTTCCCATGAACAAAAGTCTGTATCAGTTCTTTCTTCACCTTCTAATGCACAAGGACGTACAGCTTTAAGTGTTGATAATTCTAATTATGAAGATTCTCAGTTGAGGGCTGCAATAGCTGCTAGTTTGGGACATGACGCTTCACAATGCGAAAACCCTAGTGTTCAGGGTTACTATACAAATTCATTAAGCAGGCCACTTGACTCTATGCATGGTATATCAGATGATGAAGATCAAGAATTGATGGCAGCCATTGCAGCCAGTCTGAAGGATTCTACCTCAGGTAGTGGGAACTCTAAGAATCAAGATGTTCCTCATTTGTCAACATTTGTTTTGCCAAGTTCAATGAATCCAGAGCAAAATGTTGGATTGTTGCCCACTTCCACCCATTTTCCTTCATCATCCATCATTATCTCAGGGGATGCAGATTATAGTCAGCAGGAAACATTCTTTCCTACAACAATGCAGGATAACTTGCAAGACAAACAAGAGCTCGTCTCGACTTCCACATTAGGTTCAAGTGTGCAGACCTCTTCTCTGTCTCAGGATGATCATACACCCATCAATCAGGTGCACCAGGTCACAGCTCCAATGCCAAATACAGTGTCTATCAACACTGGCTACTCAAATGTTTCTGAATTAGCAGCTGCAATGGCAGCAAGCCTGGCTGACGTACAAGTGCCTCAACAAAGAGATGACCAGATATAATTTGAATGACTCCAGCAGTGATTATGATGACATCCAGAAAAATTCCATTCTGGGGTTCCTTATCAACGTGTTCTTGGATTGCATCTTTACTTAAGTATTTTCCCCATACACCATTTTGATGGTATTTTTTGGTCTATATGTTGAATTATCGTGGTGCAGGTCTCAAGTCCTATTAAATTTTTTGAAACTTGCACTCAAGCACACCCTCTGTTGGTGCCTTCTGTGTCTTTTGACACGTTAGCATTGAAAGGCTGGTTATTAGCACACGTAAAGGGGACTAAAGTTCAACTCTGCATTTGATATTGATTTGGGAGTCAAAGCACTGTACAAATTGTTAGCGCTGGCCACATATTATTTATCTTCTTGTCTTGAGGTCATTTATCATATTCTACAGGCATTGCTAGAATACCAAATATCGAAGTACAGCAAAATTGTAGGATATCATACAGGAAACAGTAACTTCAGTCTAGTACCAGCTATCAACATAGCCATAAGTGCATTTGTTAGTACTCTCAAAAAAGGATGCAGTTATAGTGAGACAATACACTCACTTATTCAGTGTTTATGCAAGAGAAACATAAAAGTAATGTTAAATCACATCTAATACCAGTATATAACATATTGCTGGAGCTTCTTTACATGTGTTCAAGTGAAGAATGCAAGTGATGCAATATAATTTCCATCAGTGTTGAAAATTTATTGCTGTACCAAATTATGTATTGCATTCTATCTGGAGGTGGGTTCTAATCAATCACTCGGAAATTCTGCACATTTTTTTCTTACATATGGCTTTGGTGTGAAGAATGCTGATTTACGGCCCCAGTGTTACCTGATTCTCCTATAGTTACCTCCGTTAATAATTGGGCTATGACTGCTGCGCTCACCATATTTTCTTTCCAAAGATTGGAGCACATTGTTTTAAGCATATCTCTGTTTTGCGGCTTGCCTGTCAGTGCTCTTCCATGATTAAATATAATATAGGATTGCCCTATAACTTTCATTTACTAGCAAAAACAATTTATGCCATGCATTTGCTGTTTGTTTAAAATTTTAAGTTCTATTATACATAACACTTTTTTTTCCTAACGAATAAAGAACATTTCAGTTTTAGAGAGATCAAACATTAAGAGCTATATAAATAACTGCATCGGTGCCTTGGGAACAAATCAATACCATTACTCCAAACGACGATCTTTTAGTCAAAGGGTTATATTCATATTTACAAGTTAACGTCCAGAAAAGGCGTTTTCTTATTCACGGCAATCAGAAACAGACATTGACAGAAATCAAATATACCAAAGTTTCCGGAAGCAGAAGTGTTACGCCCTGAAATGTTTTCTATTTTGCAATCCGTTATTTTCCATGTTTAGATAGGATTTCACACTAATTCACAAAGCAGAAAATTGAGACAACTAATCCAACCTTGTGGAACTACATTTATCATCACAATTGTTTGTGTGAGATGATTCATGAATCTCTCATTGCGTTGTACACAGACATATTGGGGTGGATGAGTAAAACCTATATTCTTTTTGTGGAAATCTGATAGCTTTGATTGATGCCCTTCATGGGAGGGAATTATCGATGAAATCTAAGCAATTAGAGATTATTTCTTTTCCTTTGCTCCCTTGCATCGTGATGATGGACCATGTAGTGTGATCTGAAACGTTGATGCTAAAAAATTGTTACACAGTCGAACCCAGAATAAAGAAAAAAGATTTACAAGGATTGAGGAGCTTTGATAGCTTTGATCGATGCCCTTCATGAGAGGGAATTATCAATGAATTCTAAGTAATTGAAGATTCTTTCTTTTCCTTGGCTCTCTTGCATTCTGATGATGAATCATGTAGTGTGATCCGAAATGCTGATGCTAAAAAATGGTTACACAATCGAACCTAGGAAAAAGAAAAAGCATTTACATGGATTGTGAAAATTTGATAGCTTTGAAAATCTATATTACAAAAATAATGTAATATCAATGAAATTGGGAGACGTGTCTTGGAGACAGAGACATGTCTCTGATACCTTGCGCGCACCCAAAGACTTCAAATTTGGGTGGAGACTTTGTGTCCAAGTTTCCCGTCATGAATTTTGATGTCTCTCGTGTCTCTCCAGAGGAAAAAGCAAATTAAAAAGTAATAAAAACAAAACATCTTATTTTTTACCATCGTTTATGCGTTTGGGGGCTCGATGACTTTGCGTTTGGAAGCAAGGTAGGTTTGAATTATTTTACATAATAATATAACTGAGTTGGAGAGATGATTATTTGAATGTCATAGATGAAGACCTGGAGATGGATGATCAAAACATTGTGGAGTAGATGATACTAGATAGGTTTCTGATTTTTGTTTACAATTTTGAGTTTTCTGTTTGCATATCAGTGATTCAGTATCAAACTATTTATTTTTGAATTTCAAATTTCAATATGTAATGATAATATAATATGATCATATGCGATACTCACAAATTCAGAGTGTGAGTTTTGAACTATTTGAGTCTACATGACACAATATTAAGTGAGTAAATGACATTACTATTAATTTTAGTATTACTATTAATGATTTGAATTATAGATTTGATATTTTGATTCAATGGTTTTAATGTTCATACTTAAAACTTTCAATTCTTCTTGTTTTCAAAGCTCCATGTTATGATATTTCTTGGAAATTATTAAATTATATAAAGTACTAACATCAATCTCTGAGACCTCCAAATCTCCCCGTCTCCCGGTGACCTTGTGTTTTACTTGTTGCATCCCTAAACATTGGATTAGTCTTTATTCTGGCAAATGATTTTCTCACGACAGTTTGCCCCAACCTATTCTTCCATTAAAGTGCAGACAAAATGCAAGTTACAATCCCCATATACAATCAATTATTTCACAAGTTGTGAATGGTTTCACCCAACTGTGAACTGTCTTTTTGTATTGGCTATGCTATATCTTAGGGCCCGTTTGTTTGGCGGAATTTGTGCATGTTGGAATTGCCAATTCTGGAATTGAATCCATTCTGGAATTCTGCTATTCTCAAAATGAATTCTAGAATATGGGCTTGTCCTGTTTGGTTCACCTGGGAGATGACTGAGAAGACGCAGATTCTGCGTTTGGTTGCACAAAACTGGAATTGGAATTGGAAATTTGTTTTTGCACACATACACATACACACACACACGTGTGTATATACACACACACACACGTGTGTATATATACACATATATATATACATATATATACATATATACACACATGTGTATATATACATGCACACATATGTATATACACATGTGTATATATACACGCACATACGTATGTATATACACGTGTATATACACACGTGTACACACACATATATACACATACACGAGTGTATATATATACACATACACGTGTATATACATAGACACGTGTGTATATATATACACATACACACATGCACACACATACACATATACACACATGTATATGCACACACATGTATATATACACATGCATATATATACATGTGTATGTGTATACACATACACGTGTGTATATATACATATACACACACGTGTGTGTATATACACATACACACATATATATACATGTGTATATACATACATGTATATATACATGTGTGTATATACACACACACGTGAGTATATACACATATGTGTATATATACAGATATGTGCACGCACACACACACATATATATATATATACACATACATGTATGTATACACATATACACACATGTGTGTATACACATATACATATATACACATACACACGTGTATATATATATATATATATATATATATATATATATATATACATGTGTATATACACTTGTGTGTATATATACACATGTATATATATACATCCTTATAGCAATATAATATACATTATTGACACAAAAATGGGAATGAATTTTCCTTCCCAAAATAATACTCTCAATTTCAATTCCACTTTTCAATTCCAATTCCAAGTCTGAGAAGGAATTCTGGAATGCTCAAAATGACCCAAAATTAGAATTCACATAACCCTATTCCAATTTTTAATTTTGGAACCAAACAGGGAATTGAACATTTTGGGAATTTGGAAATGCCAATTCCCGGTCAATTTCGCGAAACGAACAGGCCCTAAATGCGGCGGTATAAAAGCACACCATTAAGATGCATGCTTAATTTATAACCCTTGGAAGGAATTAGTACACCCGATGAAGTGTATTTGATTTTGCATGTAGTATTATCAATGGTAGACATATGCACAAGTGCACTTGGTTCTCTTAGTGGTGGAGAATTTGTACTCTTGAAAGAGATGTCACAAGTTCAAATCCCATCGGGGGTAGGGTATGTACGTCTTATTTGTAGCATAGTTAGGTGCCTCCCGCAAAGAGTACGTGGTAGTCCCATATTGCTGTCACCATATGTAGACCCAAAAACATATGGCTGGTATCGTGGACTATAAAAGGACCTTTCCTTTTTTAAAAAAAAAAGTTTGTCCTTTAGGATCCATCTTTTGAATTTTATTTCATTGGATTTCATTTTTGTAGATGTAATATTGATTTGGCACTTTGGTAATATGTAATTATATGATTATGCTACTCATTGTGCAATTTAAATGTCGTTTTCATTTAATTTATAGCCCATCAATATGGATAATATGACCGACAGTAACAACTACTTTTGGGGGACAATTTAATAAAGCAAAGGATGGAGACTTAAAAAAAGAGAGATTTAATAGGAGAAGAAATTTGGAATCTAAAAAACTAGAGAGATTTTTTGTTCTCGTGTAAAAGCACAATAATCTGTCACCTTTTAGGCTAACTTGATTGACTCGACCAAGTTAGACTCAGCCCAGTCCGACTTGGCCCATCCAACTCGGCTGAGTCAACGTGGCACTGAATGACGCCTACATGGCCAAGTCGGCTCGTGTGCGAGCCAATGGGAGGGCCAGTAGGACTCGGCCAAGTCCGACTGAGCCGAGTCCGACTCGGCCGAGTCTACCTAGGTGGCATGCCATGTGGCAGCCAAACCTCCAAAAACATAAAAAATCCAAAAGTTTGCACTTCTGCTATTTTTTTCTTTGCTCAAACTAGACAATGTCAAAAAACTAAAAGTACCCTTTTCTAGATCTCAGAACTACGATTCTTGACATATAAATTTTATATTGTTTCAAATTCAAAACATTGAACTAATTCGTTAAAAACTACATATAGGTTATTAAAGCTTTCAGAAGTCGTTGGTTCAGATACTATAAAAAAATTCAGATTTTTTTTAAAATCATAGATAACACTAGAGAAGAGAGTCCTCTTCAATAATATGTAATTTATTTGGTTTTTGGTATAGTTTTGATAGGGGAAAAATGACGGTAGACAAAAACTGTTGATTTCAAGTAAGTTCGACTTTGAATACTTATAACGGGCAAACTATACATCGAAAACACTTGTTTCTTTTTTTCTGCACTACCTATACATGTCATCTAAAACATATTATGAAATTGAAAGAAAAAACAATGTTTTACTTATAATGAAAAATAGACCTAAAAATTTCAAAAAACATTTTAATTTTGGTTCAATTTTTTTTAAAAAAAATATAGGCATATAATTCATCCTATTTGACACATTTCATCAGTTTACATCATCTTCAAATTCTCAATAGAAATGTGACTTTTATGCCCTTGAAGTTTTACAATTTTGGTGATGTTAACCTTTTCCTTTGTAAAAGGGTGACAAATTATTATGTTTTACCCTCAGATTGCATATTCAAAGGCAATATATTTGCATTGAGATAAATAGAGTGAAGGGAATTGAGGTGTATATTAGATTTTGAAATATTCCTTTAAAAAAAGAAAAAAATAGTTTGTTGAATATATTACAAAGTGCTTAGTATAATCTATTAACGAAAAGTGGAGTGAGCCATTGTCTCTAGTTCATTAAAATGTTGTAGGTTCTTTTTTAAGATAAAAGACAAACAATATTAATAATTAGAACAAAAAAAACAAATTACAAAGTAGGTCCATTGGTCTTGAAAAGTGTCATGGTACATCAATTTTAGAAAATCATGAAATTCTAGATGGATATATAATATAGATAATTAGCAAAAAAATGGGAATCCTCCAAATCAAATAGGATATATATATATATATATATATATGAGACAAATGCTCCTTAAATAAGTAAATATGAAGATGATGTTTCTAAAAGAAATAATTGCTAACTAAGAATTCCTCATTATAATCACAAACAATCATGCAAAAAATGAAAACCCATGATTTTGGGAAAAATCATGCAAACCCTAGGTTGTTTAAAATCGTTACTCGCGACCATCATAAGTAGTAAACAAAACTTCATCAAAACCTTCATAGGAAAATTCCAAACGGTAAAATAACCCATCATGAGTAGTAACATATCCACATATCCACATCACGAAAAAATCCAACCAACGAAATCATGACACCCTTCACGCGGCTTTGGAAAAAAATAAAATTTCACAGCTTGCAGAAAACCCGACCCACGAGAAAACTCCAGACCAACATGACTACCAAAAAAACCATTTGTGTCACCGCAGTTCACAAAAAAGCCACTATTTCTATAAAGTTAACTGTAGAAAAACTCTTTGTGTGATTTTCCTTGTTGGAAATCCTCGCGTGAACGAATCCTTTCGTGATTTTCAACAACAAACCACATTTTTTCATGAAAAACGATTCAAAAAATTTCAGGTAGAAGCCATGAATTTTTAAAATTCGTCACAAAAATCATAACCCACTCTGGTACCATAAAATGATAATCTATTTGATTAAATAAATATTTATAAAGGAGACAGAGGCTCCTTAAATAAACAAATACAAAGATGATGTTTCTAAAAGAAACAATCGTTAACTGAAAGTAAATCTAGAAAGATATTATTTAAATAACCATTATGAGGTAAATAATACAATATTATTTTAATATAAAAAAGACTACCAAAAAAACTTTTAAAACAAATGAAAACATTTTTTTAACCATAAGGAAGGAATAGAAAAAGAACTAGCATTCTAGCTCAAGTCAAGAATCTAGAGAAATCTTGTAGTCAACTTTCACAAGAACATCAAAGTCTTTGACCAAGTCCCAGGAAGGACATTCTTGACTATCTCTAGTTTCAATGTTGATGTCATTTCAATTAGATGTTGAACTTGACAATAATTTAACAAACCTAGTTTCCTTTCTTTCTAGTTGGTTCCAGTTAACAACATTGAAACCATCAATTAGGATGTTGACGTTCTTCCTGAATTCGTTTAATTGGCATTGTTGAAATTTATAGAAGCTTGCCTTTTGAAGTGATAAATCAAGATTTTAGAATAAGATTCTAGAACAATATTTTTTAAAAGCATTTACTTGGCTTTTCATAGAGCTTGGTGAATGCAAAAATTAACTTCAACAATTATTAGGACATATATCAATTACCAAAACTATTAATAAATAGAAAGTAATAATGCCATCATGATTGTGACAAATAACTTCCCTACTACCATATATTGATATTATCTTTTGAAGGTCTATTGACATTGATTTTAGCAAAGCTCGGAGGGGAAAATTCACATCTATCTATTTTATCTTCTTGAGGGTTATTATTGGTAGAGGAAATGAAACATAATTTGTAGGGAATATCAAGTCTCACAAGAACTCTAGATTCCCACCAAGAGCTTTGCCCAATAAAGACCAATCCAAATTTGTCAAGTTTTTTTTTGCTTAGGAATGGTGAGTATTCTACCCCAAGCATTATTGACATACTTATTAGCACTATTGAAAATCTTCGAATTCCAGTTCAACTAGATATTCCAATAATTGGACCAAGATCAATATCATATAACATATTAAGGGCTTGAATCTTTACAGAGTCCTAAATGAAATGATAATTGTTCAATAAATTTTCCAAGATCACATCATAAATAGTGGATGAAAGTGGTAGAAGTAGGGTAAAAGGAGATTTTTGCATCCTTTTCACCGTGAAGGTAAATTAGGATATATTTATTTGGATTAATAACACCATGTTTCAAAGATTGCTAAGAATTTGTTTTGGAGCTACAAGCCACATGAATATATTAACCCTCAACCATTATGTAGGATGTCATACCCTATTACAAAGCTTAGAGATCTTAACTTCAACGCTTTCTGTTGATATAATTTTATAACTAGTTTTCATCGAGTGAATTCTAGATCATCTTAGTCCTTAGCCAAGAATGTTGAATAATTTTCTAAAGAGACCTTCCCAGAGACAATGCATGAGCTAATCAACCAATGAGAAGGGAAAATTGTTGACACAACTAGATATTATTAAGTTATCATTTCCAAATCCTCACAACATCCCTACTTGAACATTTTTATGTTTTGACTTGAGGAGATAAGGACAATTCATAGAGAAAGGATTGTGTTTATATCCTAGGAATGAAAAGATGATTATCCATAGTTAGGTATTTGAGCTTAAGTATCTCCAATACAATTTGGTGGCTAGTGTTAGGATTACAAGACAAATATCTAACAATTAAATAAAGATTCGATCAATAAAACAGATGAATAAAACACACACAAAAATGAAAACAAGAAGACAAATAATTCAACATGGTTCACCCAATCTCGGGCTACATCCACCAAACAAAGAGTCCAATATTATTATCTAGTAATTTCAATCGATTACAATCAACAATCCCTTGCAACTCAATACTGTTGCAAAATGCTACAAGGTTCTCACATGAAAACCTAACCCTAAGTCACTTTATCAAGACTTATTTCGGTTACAAAAATAGGGTTAGAATATCTCAGGCAATAGAAAATTAACTCCCGATGCCTTTGTAAAATAATGCCCCTAGAGCTTGCAAGGGGCACTACCCCTTGTCCCCGTCTTGGGGGCGCTACCCCCAAACCTCCATTGAATAATTTGGGGGGAAACTGCGCCGATAAATATGGGGAAAATTAACCTCTGAGTCTGATTGAGCTCCATATAACAACAACTAGCAATGCCTTGTTAATTATGGAATTTCTTATAACTAATCCACTTTTCTATGGGTTGATAAATTTCATTCAACCAATTGCCATTTCTTTTTCTTAGAGTTTCCTTCCCTCCAAAATTTATCATCCTATGGTCCAAATAATGAATGATGACACTCAAAGATGATCGAGCTATAAATCTACAAATTATGAGAGATTACATCACAAACTTGAAGGACCATGTGACCATTCAGATTTATTTTGACATTGAAAAACTTTTAGAGCAGGAGTCTTTTGGTTCACTAACAAACTTTACAAAATTGAGAAGCAAGAAATAATACTATATTTGCAAAATATAATAAAATGCAAATGTACACAGTCATTTCCATAAATAATTAAAGATGATACATGGGACATGTGAAAATGAGAAGTGTCATGATGACATGACTTGACACACAAAGTAAATTTATAAGTACAAGACTGAAATGACCCAAGATGGAAATTGGATAGGAAAATGACCTATTGACACCACCACCTGTAAGTGTAACTTAGCGAGGGAAAAATGCTCTGAGATTGACCTTGAAAAATATACTTTATAAAGTACACATGTACAAAAACTAAAGATGCTATGGTAAAAGAACAAAAGTGTGTTACACTTTAGGCCCTTTATCAACATAAGTGAATTTTTGTACTTCTAACTAAAAATTAACTTTGGTTAAGCATATGGTCTTATTTAGATTGATTCTAGCTAAGTTAAATATAGACCACAACTTTTCCAATTGGAATTCTATACTAAATGCATATTATATACCACTTTGATTCCAATTACCAAAAAAATATAATTATTTGAGAAACTCGATATTTCAACAACTCTTACTCTTAGAAATACTATTTTATAAAAAATATAAAAATACCCTTTTGTAGATCTATAAGTGAATTTTTCAAATTATTTAGTATTTTAATTTGTTTTTATATTTTATTTTTATTGAAAGTAAATTATCAACACTAAATATAAGTTTCACTATCTTGTCAAAGAAAAATATTAAATTGTATTTAATTTTATTTTTGAAATATGATGCACTAAATAAAAGAATCTATGTCAAGATGATATAATTATTTTCTATTTTGGAAAAATAATTAAGACAAAAGGTGATGCAGAATGGAAAGAGCAATATTTTAGTACACCCATAGTTTCAAATTTATTTTAAAATATTATATTTATAAAAATTATGAAGAAATATATCCATGCACTAAAGTTTCAAGTTACCAATGCACACAAAAAAATTAGAGGAAAAAAAGGATACAAATTGTAATGATCTATGTAACTTAAATTTCAACATTTTATCAACATTTAAATTTCAATGTTTATTTTAGAAAAATATATTTAAATAATTTTTTAATTTTTAAAAAATATAAATGTAAAATATACTAAAAAATATAGAGTTTATTAGTTTACATAATTTCAAAATTCAAAACATATAACCACTTGCAATTGTTTCATTTTAAAAAGTTGAATCATCGTTGGCCATTTTCTTTATAAAAGTGTGACAATGAAAATATGGATGGATAGGAGTGAAAAAAGCTAGGCAAAAGAGGAAAATAACATATGATGCACACACATGGGCTAGTAGCTAAAATGGGTACAAAAGTATAATTAAAAAGTTCTAGGGTATGAATTTTTTAAACATAATTTTACTCCCATTTTAGTAGGCTATAACAAGATACACAAGAAAGTTTATCAAAAGAAGATTCTACTAACATGGATCATGAAATGTAAGGGATATTGGACACCAAATGGAGACATATTGATCTTTGTTCTTGCTTTGTCTCTTGTACATATTCTTACAAATCATCCAAATAAAAAATCACTATAAGCTACCAAAGTAGATTGGGATAAGCCCAAAAAGATAGGAAATGACATGATCATTAGGTTATAAGCTATGTATCAATGAAAGCCTCATAATGTCTATACATAAAAGTGAAACATATGATAACTATATGGAATCAATCTTGATCTTTAAATTATTCTTTTAGTAGGAGATATCTATGAAAATTCATTGTCTAAGAAAAATTGAGGATTAGAAGAGCGACAATTGCTTACATCAAAAACTGGATCCAAATGCCTTGGCTACTGATCAATTATAAATTACGATAATTGGAAAATGATGAGGTCTACCAATGAGGCATTTATAAAATAGGGATATGGAAAACCAATAGTTAGGTGCTTATGATGATGATTTGTAAAGGATTTGATTTGATTTTCAATTCGTATAGAGCCACTCCATGGCTATAAATTGTAGCCAACTCAATTAGAACAAGAAATTAGAATTGGTTTGGAAACTTGGTGGGACACATCTCATGGCTAAATATGGAAAATAACCTAGAAATTAGTTTGACAACTTGGAAAGAGCCTCCAAGTGGATAAATATGGTAGTTGAATCTAAAATGGAAATTGGTGATCAATTAATTGATTTAACAAATGACCTAGATAAGTTGTATAGTTTGGAAACATAAGTTGTTGTCTCGATTAAAGGCAATGCTGAAGTGGATTCTAGTCATTGTCAAGGTTCATAGGAAATGCTTGAATAAATGATTGAGAGATAGTGAGTGATGTAGGATGAATTTCCCTCTTAAGTCGATTAGCAAAAGAGTTTAGTAACTTGATCTAATCAACATAAGGAAAATGATGACTAAGAATATGTTATTATAGGCAATGATCATTAGTAGTAGTGCAACTTAAGGCCATGCCCTCAGTGGGTTCACAAGGAGAGTAAGTGTCTCATGTCCTCATTGGAATCATAAGGGAAGATTGTGTATCATTGTCCCCAATTGACGACATGATAAATCAATGGGTGAGGGGAGCATTATAGTTATACCCCCAAGAGTGGTCATAAGATGTGATGACGAAAAATGTGAAGGACTACTAGATCAAATGTTGGCAATGGACCTTGTTGATATAATAATTATCTTATTAGGGCATAGGATGATGGATCCCATAGATATGAAAATGGTTAGGCCAAAAGATAATATACAAATCATATGGCGATGGATCAAAGAATATGGCCATTGTAGAACTTAACCTATTACATTGAGAGTTTTTATTCAAAATAAATTTTTTAATCTTGTTTGACATCACTTTCAGGGATGCTTATTTCATAGATATCTTAAAGTTTTACATTTTTTTTTAAAATGGCCCTAATGAGATTCAAATAAAATATTGTGGTTTCTAGAAGTTGTGCTTCCCACATTGGAAATTTAAAAAGGTCTAGGACATATAAAAGAGATATAAGAGGTAGTTACATTTGTTGACCAATTCTGACACATGTTGCGATGTGTCATACAACATCTTTGACTTGCAATAATAAAATCAAAATGGAATGCCCAAGTTGATAAGTGGTTTATGACATGGTTATGACAAATGGTGTCCAGGAATCCACATCTCGCAAGCATATCCACCATGGCATTTGCAACCACAATATTTTCTAGTGTGAGTTTCCTGTTTCCAGGCGTAAGACACTGGAGAATTTGGCTGAAGCGTCCCCCATAAATAGCCTATCAGCTAATTTAGTTGATATGTAATGTTTCAATTTGCTGCATGGTTGAATATATGTCAATTAAATCCTCCATCCATGAGTGCATAACATCTTAGCTCAATCATTTAATTTATAAGATTATTTATGTATACATGAAACTTACTAGCTCATTACATAATAAATTAGTTAGATTCCTTTGATATTTAAGATTCTCCTATCTATAAGAGAAAGTGAAGAACAACCATTGAGCAATACCACGTAGTCTTACTGAAAGCAAAATGTACTAAAACAACATCAATAAGATCCAACATCGATAACATAGTCACATCAATGATATACTATACAACATTCAAATGTGATATATAAAACTTCTGAGTGAGCAATATTTCACCTATTACTACCGATGTAGGAGCATCCAAGGTATAAGAGCAATCTTGCATTAGCCAAAAATATTCTCTTGTTTTTCAATAAGGGCTATCTTTGGGTAAGGATATTATTTTTGGAAAATTTACTATATTTAGTAGGTTGTTCCTTTGAGCATTGATTGTTCCAATTTCTTCCTTGGAGGTTCATTTTGGATATATAAACCCACCGATAAAGTCTCATGATAAGATCAAGTCTAGTTTTGAAGACACAAAATTTTCTGTTTTGACTGGTTGGTACAATTTTTTTGAACACAGTTGGTAAGGCCTTAGAGTCTCTGAAAGGGGGTCAAACTTTGATCATCTTATGTTTTTCTAATGTAGGGATGTAGAGCGCTTCAAGAGGTTTCTAAAATGGGGTTATAATAGTCAATCGACTCAATGGTTCACAAGTTATGGCTTCTAGAAGTTGACCCATCAGAACTCAAGTTTTGATGCAAAAGGAAGAGAGAAAACTCACATAAGGAGGGAACTTGAATTGTTGGGCGCCAATATGGGAAATTTCACTTTATAGAATGTTTAGGTGGTTAATTGTGCTACTTATATAGGGATGAAGGGGGATATTAGGGTTTAGTTCCAGAAGTGTAGATTGTGGCCCTGTCTTGCAGATTATTGTAATGAAAATGCCCATGTAGCTATAGCATGTTATTTATCTAAATATTGTAATGTCCTTTCACTAAAGATAACAGAAAGAAAGTGTTCTATTCTTGAAATTTTCTATTTATTTCATTGTTGTGTTGAGTGTGTTTGATTGAATAAGGGGAGTACCCTTCATCAAGTGGTATCAGAGTAGAAGTTTCTGAGTGTGTAGATAGATCACCGAATGTGAGGCAATTTTCCCTAGAACTATGGTTGTGGGTTTGAAAGGTAAGTATAGAAAATTCCCCCACGAAGGAAATGTCATGGAAGGGTAATGGGTGTGACAAAAGAGGGTTTTAGAGCTCTCTAGAGGCAAGTGCAAGCATTGCAAGAGGAGCTACGTAGAGGAACCGATATTTGGGCAAGAGAGAAAGTGAGGATGAATATGAAGAAGGATAATTTGAAGAAGAGAAAGAAACAACTAGGGATCCTGACGAAGCTAGGTTTTTGAGGGCCATTTACAAGATTAGAAAGAAACCAAAGATTGAAATTCCTACATTTTCTAGAAATCTTAATCCAGAAGAGTTGATCGATTGGATCAATGATATGGAGGAGTACTTTGAGTTTGAGGAAATAAAAGATCCTGAGACAGATGAATTTGCAAAGGTTGACCTGAAAGTGTTATGGAAATTACAAGTGTAGAAAATTAAAGAGAAGAGAAAATACACAACACATAATTTAAGTGGAAAAAACCTGGTAAAATTATACCAGGAAAAAAACCACAGGCAAATATATTTCAATATTATTCTCATGAATTTTCATAATTACAACAATCTCCAAAAAGTGTCTACAAACATGACTTCAAGTTGCATATGGCAATCGAGTTGTACTACTTTTAGACCACTTACTAAATTTAGTAAGTATGTCTCATACAACTACATGTACAATACTTGTTGAAATGTACAACACTTGTCAAAATTACTATTTATAGTAATTTGACTCATAAAAACCATCTATTTATAGTAAGTCTCAAAAATTTTGAGCCTACGACAGGACGCCTTTGGCGTGGTCACCTTACATGGAGTGCCTTAATGGAACACTACATGATTCTCCATGATGAATCAACCCCATTTGATGATGCAACCACAACTAGATGCTTCTCTATTATGACTCAACCATTGCTAGTGGTTCTCCATGATGACTTCACATTCCAACAGAAAGGTCATTGTAAAATTTGGTGGAAGGAGGTTTAGTTGGAGAGAAATAGAAGACGGAAGGAGAATATAACAAGGTGGGATCAGATGGTGAATAAACTGAAGAGACAATTCATTCCTTTTGACTATGAGCTTGATTTTCTAAAGAAAATGCAAGGGTTGAAGTAAGTAGGAAAACATGTTAGAGTAATCTTTAGTAATTACTCCTTAGTGCTTAAGTTTCTCTTAGGCAGTTTAGTTAGACTTAGGAAAGTTTCCTTTTCTGAGTTAGTTGCCCTTTTAGGGTTTCGACATCCTTTATA
>MU223082.1:352450-387696 GCA_018584345.1 Thuja plicata | reverse complement strand
CCTTTATAAGGATTGTCATCTTTGTATTTCTTAAGGAGATCAGTTTGTAATCTTTATTGTGTTAATAGAAATCATTTCTGTCACAATGGATTTGGGTTCTCTTTCATTTTGGCCGCCATAGCTTTCTAATTCTGATCCTTCTCTCTTCTGTCTTCTTCTTCTGTGTAACAGCTTTGCATGCAGGTGATCTTGGTTGCATTGCGTTTTAGCAATCTCAACAAAACATGTCTAGGAGTATACGAAAGAGTTCTATCGAGTCCTTATCAGAATAGGTCATTCTAAAGCTAACAAGGAGAAGGTTGTCCATTACATGAGTTGAGGTCGTGTATTCAAGAAGAGTTGATAATGGTAAGAATGTCTACCATTGAAGATGTATATAAATTTTCTTTGAAGGCTGAAGAAAAATTGAACAAGAAGTTTGAGAGAAAAGAAACTGGAAGAGGTCGTGATGGAAAGCATAGTGGATGGTCTTATTGAGGCTGAAATGAAGATCAAATGAAGAATGGCGGCTCCAGTAGCAGTCAAAATTAGAGGGGAAATAATTTTTATCACCCTCGCTATCAAAATAACATTGATTAGAGAGGAAGAGGAAGAGGGAAAGAGCCAGGAAGAGGAGGTTTTCATGGGATGTGTTTCCATTGTGGAGGACATAGAGCTTATGAGAGTCCCCAACATCAAGGGAGAACAGATAGAAGACTAGACAACAATTTGTCAGTTGCACATGTAGATAAAGATGCCAAACCATCACATTCTGAAGATGTCAAGTCATCACATTCTGAAGATGATGAAAGATGAGAGGTCCTTGTTACTAGAAGAGCCTTGCTAAATGATGAGAAATAACTTGAGAAAAAAATGAATTTGTTTAGCACAAGATGTAAGTGTAATGGTAAAGTATGTAATGTCATTATTGATGGTGGTAGTATTGATAAACTTGTTTTAGAGGAAACGGTTAATAAATAGAAGTTAGAGAGAAGGGAGCATCTGAATGCCTACTAGATCGCTTCGTTGCAGAAGGACCACAAGCCTTTGGTCAATGAAAAATGTTTGGTAAAGTTTAAAGTAGGAAACTATCATGATGAGGTGTTGTGAGATATTATGGCTATGGATGTTTGTTATCTATTGCTAGGGAGACCATGACAATTTGATTGTCATGTTGTATGTGATAGGTATGCAAATACATATTCCTTAACAAAGGAAAAAGTCTGACACAAGCTTAAGCCATTTAAGGAAACATAGGAAAAGATATGTAGAAATGTAAGAATATGTTTTGTTGATGGAAGGAAGTTTCTAGAAGGTATGAAACATGACCATATGTGTTATGCTTTAATTACAAAAGTTGATAAAGAGTAAGTAGAAGATGTACCTGTGGAAGTTACAAATTTGCTAGATGAGTTTCAGGATATTGTATCTGATAATGTACCTGATGGATTTCCACCAATAAGAAATATTAGTAATCAAATGGACCTGATTCTTGGAGCCAGTTTACTGAATGGGGCAGCCCATAGAATGACTCCAACAAAGAGTAAAGAATTGAATAAACAAGTGCAAGATCTACTGTAGAAGGGGTTGATTTGAGAGAGTTTGAGCCCATGTGTTGTACCAACGTTACTAGAAACAAATAAAAATGGATAATGGAGGATGTGTATAGATTCTCAGGCTATCAATAAGATTACTATCAAGTATAGGTTTCCCTTGCCAAGGATGGATGCCATTATGGATTGCTTGAGTGGATTTGAGTACTTCACAAAGATAGATTTGAAGAGTGGATATCATTGAATTTGGATTAGAGAAGGAGAGGAACAAAAGACAACCTTCAAGACAAAGGGGGACTTGTATGAGTAGTTAGGCATGCCTTTTGGGCTAATCGATGCACCAAGCACATTCATGTGGATCATGAATGAGGTATTGAATTTTTTTTGAGTAAGTTTGTTATTGTTTACTTGGATGATATTTTGATCTTCAGTAAGACATTGGAAGAGCATATAATGCATATTCATAGGGTCTTTGAGAAGTTAGGGGAAGAGAAGTTGTTGATTAACCTAAAGAAGTGCAATTTTATGATGAACTTAGTGTACAAGGATTTGTTGTCTTATTATATAGCCTTAAAATGGACCCAAAGAAAGTAAAGGCTATCCTTGAATGACCTACTATAATGAGTACTACCGAGGTAAGGTATTTTCATGGTTTGGCTAGCTTTTACATAAATTCTATCAAGAATTTCAATAGTATTTTTGGACCCTTAACTGAAACCATGAGAGGGTATAGAAAAGAGTTTAAGTGAACTACATGAGCAACAAAGAGGTTTGATTTGTTGAAAATAAAAGTTACAAAGCAACCCGTTTTGACACGTCCATATTTTAATAAGGTATTTCAAGTAGACTATGATGCTAGTGGATTTTCCATTGGAGATGTTTTGAGAAAGGAAGGTAAACCCATTGCTTATTTTAGGGAGAAGTTAAATGATGCCAAAAGAAAATACTCTATTTATGATCAAGAGTTTTATGCTATAGTTTAGGCATTAAGGAAGTGGATAGATTAACTTTTGCCTTAAGAGTTTGTTTTGTTTTGTTTACTGATCATGAAGCTTTAAAATATTTGAATAGTCAAGGAAAGTTGAATCAAAGACATTTAAAATGGTTTGAGTTTTTGCAGAGTTATAATTTTGTCTTGAAGCACAAAAGTGAGAAGTCTAATAGGGTTGGAGATGTCCTGAGCATGAGGCATAATTTGTTGACAAAGATGCAGATTGAAGTTGTGTGGTTCCAGGAACTCAAGAGTTTGTATCCCAAGGATCTTGATTTTGGCGAGGCCTGGAGAGCTTACACAAAGCTTGTTACTCTAGATAGGACCAGATGGTTGGATTTTATAATTCAAGATGTAACATGTTATTCAAAGGGAACAGATTGTTCATTCCAAAGAGTTCCATGAGGGAGAACCTAATCAAAGAGAAGCATAGCAGAGGATTGAATAGACACTTTGATCAAGAAAAACTATTGCTCTAGTTAGTGAGCATTATTATTGGCCATAATTGCAACAATATGTTAAGAACAAATTAGAGTTGTAACATATGCCACAGGACAAAAGGAACTAGACATTATACAAGGTTATATCAATCATTACTTGTACAAGAGAGGCCATGGATGGATATTAGTATGGACTTTGTTCTCAGTTTACCAAGGACTCAAAGAGGGCATGATTCCATTTTTGTGGTAGTAGACAGGTTCTCAAAGATGACACACTTCATTCCTTGTTGGAAATCTAATGATGTTGTTCATGTGGCAAAATTATTTTTCAGAGAAGTGGGGAGACTACATGGTCTACGAAAGAGCATAGCTTTAGATCGAGACACTAAGTTTGTTGGGTATTTTGGAGGATATTGTGGAAAAATCTAAAGACAAATTTGAAGTTTATCTCAACACACCATCCACAAACTAATGGACAAACATAAGTGGTGAATAGGAGTTTGGTAAATTTGTTGAGATGCTTAGTTAGAGATAAACCAAAGGCGTGGGACTTGATTTTATCATAGGTAGGATTTTCATACAATAATCATGTCAATAGGAGCACTGGTAAATCACCATTCCATATTGTATATGGAAGTAGTCCTAGAAATGCTTCAAAATTAAAGAAGTTGGACAATGGAAAAGAGTAGTGCTGGAGCTAAAGAATTTGCAAAACACTTGAGAAATTTGCATGAAGAGGTGAGGAAGAATTGTAATAAAATGAATATTCAATACAAGGCTAAGGAAGATCCAAAAAGGAGACATAAGGAATTTGAGATTGTAGATGAAGTTATGGTTTATTTGAGAAATGGGAGATTTCTAGTGGGAACATACGATAAGTTGAAGATGAAGAAATTTGGACCATGCAAAATACCGAGGAAGAATGATTGAGGAAATGCTTATGAAGTAGAGTTGATTAATGAAATCAATATTTCACCTCTGTTTAATATTTCAAGTTTGATAGAGTATTGTGAAGGCAATATGGAAGATGAAATAACAGAAACACATGGAATATTCTAGCACCTACTTAAGTAATATAGGAGATATATGATATCTTGGATATTTGTGTGGGTAGAAGCACAAGAAACAAACAATATGAAGAGTACTTGGTCAAATGGCAAGGAAGACATGTTGAAGATTCACCATTGCTATCAAAGGAAGAGGTTGACCGCCTTGATTTTCCTCTGCACATATGAGATGTGACAATGTTATTTCTCAAATTATTATGGGTTCAGTTCCAAAAGTGTAGTTTGTGGCTCTGTATTGTAGATTATTATAATGAAAATTCCCTTATGACCATATCATGCTATTTTTCTGAATATTGTAATATCATTTCATTGAAGATAATAGAAAGCAAGTGTTATGTTCTTGTCATTGTTCTATTCTTGAAATTTTCTATTTATTTCCTTGTCATGTTGAGTGTGTTTGGTTGAATAAGGGGAGTACCCTTCATCAAGTGAAGAACAACCATTGGTCCATATTCTACAACTTTGTGCATATTCTACAACTTGACACATAATTCTTAACATCTTGTTGCAATTGTGGCCAATAATAATACTCACTAATCAGAACAATAGTTTTATCTTGATGAAAGTGTCCAACCAATCATCCACTATGCTTCTCTTTGATTAGGTTCTCCCTCATGGAACTCTTTGGAATGCACAATTAACTCCCCTTTTCTAATATTTTATCTTGGATTATAAAATCCAGCCATCTGGTCCTATCTAGAGTAACAAGTTCTTTGCAAGCTCTCCAGACCTCACCAAAATAAATATCCCCGGGATACAAACTCTTGAGTTCCTGGAACCCAACAAATTCAATCTATATCTCTGTCAACAAATTTTTCTGCTACTCAGGGCATCTGCAACCCTATTAGACTTCCCACTTCCGTGCTTCAAGACAAAATTGTAACTCTACAAAAACTCAACCCATTTTAAATGTCTTTGATTCAACTTTCCTTGGCCATTCAAATACTATAAAGTTTGATGATCAGTAAGCAAAACAAAGTCTTTATACACAAGATAATGTCTCCACTTCCTTAATGCCTAAACTATAACATAAAACTCTTGATCATAAACATAGTATTTTCTTTTGGCATCATTCAACTTCTCACTAAAATAAGCAATGGGTTTACCTTCCTAACTCAAAACAACTCCAATGATATTGCCACTAGCATCAAAGTCTACATAATAAATTAGTTATATTAATTTTATATTTAAGATTCTCCTATATATAAGAGCAAGTGAAGAAAAACCATTGGGCTATACCACCTAGTCTTACCCAAAGCAAAATGTACTAAAACAATATCAATAAGATCCAACATTGATAACATAGTCACATCAGTGATATACTATACAACCATTAAAATATAACATATAAAACTTGCGAGTGAGCAAGATTTCACCTATTACTACACACTTTCAACAATTGTCACTATGGAAATTAATGACATTACTCAATATATTTACAAGCCAATTTGAGCATGTTCTAATGGTGCAATTGATACAATTCAGTCATATCTCACCAGATTAATTATAAGGGAAGTTGATGCAAATGGCCAACTAACCCCCTAGAAGTAGGAGTTGATTTCAAATTGTTTTTACTATGTTTAGTAACAACCTTAAGTGACCTGATTAAGAACTATTACAAGGTGGATACTTAAAAGAGAGATTTAGAGTCCTATTAGGAGTGACTGTCATTGTGAGTAAATAGAGGAGCTATTAAAATGAAGATTTTTCTTTGGGAGTGGGAGATATTAAACTAGAGATTTGTAACTATGAGGTGAGAATAGGTAGGAAAGTTAGGTTTCACATTTTTAAAATAGTATGGAAATGTTTCTGATGTATTGTCCTTTCTATTTCTATGTGTAAAGTTATATATGTTTTCTTATCCCTTAACTGATAATTTTCCTTGCTTGAATATTTGTACCATTTATGGCTTTGTGTATTGGAAACCTGAGGTCCGTAACATTTTGGTATCAGAGCAATATTCTCCTCTTCTTATGAGTCATTTTATATATAGAAATGTTTGCCTTTGCATTTCTCCGTTTTCTATGAAAACATTTATTTATTTCCTTAATAATAATGCATAGAGTGCAGAGTTAATGAGAGTGATGAATGATTGATTGTGAAAGTGGAATGTGAACTACTTTGTGCAATACACGTATTCCACTAAGGAGATTTTAAGTTCCAATAAAATTTTGTAAGTAGATTTTTATATACACTCTTTTAATTATTTTTCTTGATGAAGCTCGAGCTTGAGCTCACCACTTCTACCATGGCCATCAATCACAAAAATCCTTGTTCATATATTTATAATTTAGGTTTTCTATTTTGCTACATATATTTTCTCCTTGCGTCCAACTTTGAATGGAATCTACATGATAGAGATTGGTTGTTAAGTAGTGGAAAAGGTTTGGTGACTCAGTTGACCAACAAAGGGGCATAGTTGCTGCAGAAGTGGGTGGGCGCTCTACCTAGACAAGATTTAGGTTTGCAGCCATCTTGGCATAGTTTTCTTGTTAGACTGCCAATTCAAACTTCTTTTTGGGGCATGATTCAAATCTACCATGTAGTGGCCACGTTGACTATTGTTGGAGGTTGTGACCTGGATAGTTTTACATACGTGAAGAGGAAGGTTTATATTCTAAATTTGTGTTTATTTCTTTGAAGGAATGAAGAAAATAGTAGAATGTTGATTTCAATAGATAGTCTATTAAAAAGAGAAGAGGAGAGGAGGGTTTCAATTTTATTATCGAATGTTATGGATATGGTTTTTGATTCAAGTATGGAGTAATATTAGAATGAAAGAAAGAGAATAACTAGAGTAATAGAGGCAAAAGCTAACAAAGGAATGATAAATAGAGTTAAAAAAATTTATAATATGAGTTGGATAAGTTTTGGTGGATATTGGATGAAAATGAAGCATGCAATGAACGAAATAAAAAGAGAAATAAATCTTTCACAAGGGTGTTAAAGCGTCATAAGAAGGTAAAAAAGAATGGTGAGGAAAACTATTCACCTTGTAGGGGAGGAGCCACTCTTAGAGATGAGATCTATTAAGCCAAGGATAAAAAAAGGAGAGAAATATTTAAAGGGTGTTAAAGTGTCGTGAGAAGGTAAAAAAGAATGGCAAGGAAAACTATTCACCTTGTAGGGGAGGATCCACTCTTAGAGAGGAAAGCTATTAAGCCAAGGATCAAACAAGGAGAGATTTATTTACGAGGGTGTTAAAGCATTGTGATAAGGTAACAAATAATGGCGGGGAAAACTATTCACCTTGTAGGGGAGGAGCCACTCTTAGAGAGGAAATATATTAAGCCAATAATCAAACAAGGAGAGAAATCTTTACAAGGGTTTTAAAGCATTGTGAGAAGGTAAAAAATAACGACGAGGAAAAATATTCACCTTGTAGGAGAGGAGCAATTCTTAGAGAGGAAATCTATTAATCCAAGGATCACAAAGGAGAGAAATTATTACACATGGGAAAGATAGAATCTCGTAAATAGTTAACAAAAATATTAATGGATAAAAGGCCTTTGAACGAGATCTTCCAAGAGTCAGAAAGAGAAAAAATAGTTGAATTAAAGATGAAGATGAAGAGATAGTTGAATTTGATGGAGCTGTTGAGTTGTGTTACTTTGAAGAAGGAGAAGACATTGAATATTGCAATGTAGAAAGGGAAGTGCTTAAAGACTGAAATGAGAAGGAATAATAAATATCGATGAGGAGGCCAAAATTATTGTAGCAATGGAAGCAGCCCAAATTGGAGAGAAAGTTGTACATAGAGATGAAGATCTTTGAGAGACCCATACATGATGAGGATTTAGTATTTCTAGAGAACACAACTTGTCAAAAAATAGTTAGATGAATGTTTAATGAATCCCATCATCGAGGAAGGAGTAGAATATGATCATTTTATTAAAGAAAGAAGAAAGGTAATTGAGGAAGGAAATAAAAGCATAAATGAATTTGTTTTGCAACAAATGAGGACAATGAAGTAGAGGAGTTTACTTGTGAACAATTTCATGCAAAGACAATAAATAAAGTCCTCATAAAAGAACTCGAAAGCAAGCCTAAATGGCATAATGTGGAGGAGGGAATACTTATTAGAAATTTGTATTTCCTTAAACTTATTTATGTTTTAAATGATTTATGTTCAGGTAATACAAATGGTGCAAAGAGAAATGATGATTTTCAATGGAGAAGGATTTCTAATCCTTCAAAGAGTTGGGAAAAGAGAAAGAAGGCAAATTGGAAAAGGAGAAGGATATATATTTCAATAAGTGGTTAGATATGGAAGAGGAAAAATGTGATGATTGGAAAAGATATTTAATTTGGTAGAAGGGGACATAATGACTTGATTTTCTAATCAAAATGATGGTTCTATCATCTATTCCAAACTCTTTCCCAGATGTTTGATGCAATATTTGTTACTCCAAATGAGCTTTGAATGTTCTCATTAGTATTCAAGCATTTAAATGGACAGATGGTAACAGAGTCACAGACAGACTAGTCAGTATGATCACCGAGTGCAAAGTTAACCAAGAGCACTGATCAAGTGCAGAGTTAACCGAGTGCAATGATCACCGAGAAGATAGACTTACCGAGCAACAGTTTACACCAAGCACATAGTATGCACCAAGATACATAGAGAGATTACCAAGCACTGAGAGACAATATTTACCGAGTAAACCAGTAGTCGCATAAAATTTTGTATTGGCACAACAATCTAGGTAACAAATTTTTGCTGAGATGGATAACGGTTTACAATGATTGAGGAGAACATTAATTATGGGTTCACAACATTAATTGTTTATATCTCCTATGACTAAATGATCAAGGTAAATTTTGTACACCGTTGATCTTAGTTTTTGTAAGATATTGTAAAACCCTAATTAGGTCAAGAAGTTTGATATATGTAATGTTACGATGTCATTTTTGTAATGTATGTTGATCAAGTAGCCGTCATACCACAAACATCAGAGATCAGATAAGGGTTTTAGGACAAGGACTACATTGCAAGTATTCAGTTTTCAGAACAGAGGCAAGGCTACCGAGAAGAGCATAAGGTATTATCATTCAAAGTAAGGTGATAGATTTTATTGCACTTAAAGGATCTATATCCATAATATACAAATTGTAATTTTTTCAAATCACACAAATTTGTTACGCTTTGATGCCAATTTTTGGAATAATAGAAAGGTGTGTACTGAGAGGGGAGGGGTGAATCAATACCCTTAAAAACTTTCAAACAAATCTTTGTAATCAAATATTTTGTTATAACCGACTGAGTAGATAACTTTCACCAAACATGTAATGCCACTACTCAAATGTAAATGCATGTAAAACCAAACAATAAACATACATGAAATTCAAGTACACATGACACTAGTATTTTGGTATTGTAGAAAACCCCTGTTAGAAGGTAAAAACTGCGGTGGGGATGAGACCCACAAAACTTCATTACTATAGTAAATAAAGTAGCCTATTAAAGATTACAAAGACTGATCCCTTCTAGTGACCTTACCCTGTTAGGAGTAACAATAAGATCGATTAGATCTACCTTGTGTGAGGATTTAGCAACACAAAATGTGTGTGCACTCGATTAAAAGATCATCCTAGGGTAAAAGGTAATGTTGCATCACCAAATGAATGTAATAGTTAGGTTGGTAAGATTCTTATTTTTTCAATTATTGAAGTGTGTTCATGTCAATATGCTTTGAACCAAGAGGTTCAACATTTTATAAAATAAGGGGAGAATGATGCAAATGAACTCTTGAGATTTAGGAGGTTGACTACCAACTAACTCCTCAGAAGTAGGACTTGATTTTAAATTATTTTTACTATTTTTAGTGAAAACGTTAAGCGACTCAGTTTGTTAAGAACTATTTCATGGTAAATACTAAAAATAGAGAGTTAGAGTCATAATAGGAGTGAGTGTTTTCCTTGCCATTTCTGTGTAACTATCTATGTTTTCTTATCCCTTAACAGATAATATATAATGTCCCCGTTATTAAATAAATAAAATAAACTTGTATTTGGGTTCCGGTCGATTTAGCTTATCCATGACCCATCTTTTATTTGAGCGTAGGTGTTAGTGTGTCTTGTCGGATTTATTTGTACACCTCGGGAGTTTTTTTGACGGGTATTTATGACCGGCGTGTAGGATGTATTTCTCATGTTTAGTTTTGATATTTTTCTTGTAATTGTGAATTCCTGCTATAATTCTGTTGTCTACCATTTTGGAGGTGAAAGACCCTCCCTAGTTGGTATTTGCAGTTTCGGTAGGATTCAACGCTCACCCTACTCTACTTATTCTCTGTTCAGATCTGGCGAATCTGAAGTACTATCAATTGATTATTATTATTATCTCTCATGGAAAGTATTGATTTCATCTGTCATTGTAGATTATATTGGTTCCTTACTTCCTTCTGGTCCGAAGGCACATTTCATACCCCGCAAGCATCTTCCTCTAGACATCCTCGAACACCTTCCAACCGTCACCATACGGCCCCTAATTCCTATTGTATGGCCACACCCAATCACCGTACGACCTCCTGACCACCACCGTACGACCTCTTTGTTGCACCGTACGACCACCCAGCTCTGATCATACGACCACACCTCTGCCTACCGTATGCCACCCATCCATACTGTATGACCTTTCGGCTACTGTATGACCAAATTCCTTCCTCTATACAGACCTTGTGTCCACCGTATGACCTAAATTTTCAGGCACTAGAGTTAGGAACTTCAACATCGATGTGCCAGGGGGATCAAAACATTACAGTGGTATCTGAGTTGGTGATTCTACCAGCTTGTGGGTTTGAATGCAAGTATATACCAGGAGAAGAAACATATATCATTTGGCTGATAGAATGGAAGATCAACAGGATCCTGCCGCTCAAGTCATGGCATTGCTAAGAGAGCTCACCAGAAACCAAATACAGATCAATGACACTCATTGACTCATGGAGGAGACATTAAAAAAATTGGCTGAAGGCAAAGCATCCACAGAGAAAAATGTGCAAAGTGACAATTCTATTGCAAGTAGGGCAAACCCCAAACCAACACTCTCTCTCGACCTTCGATGCCCACCTTCCCCCCTCAAATGAAAGCGCAACACAGAGAACCCCCTACATTCCAAGATAGGCAAGATCAACTTTTGGAGGACTAGAAGAATGCAAATATGAAAGGGGATATAACCTACAAGGATTATGTAGATATGAGAATTAGATATTTAGGTTGCTACAATCGGGGTGGCTACTATAACGACAACCTTAGGAGAAAGATCTGTAAAGTTAAGTAATCAAATTTGATGGTTCTGGATCCACCACAGCTAGGGCCTTGGTGTAGAAAGATGACACCTATTTCCATCTCAACCCTATGTCAGAGGACGAAGCCATAAAATTTGTGGCCCTACATCTAGAAGGGTTAGCTTACAAATGGTTGCATCATGGCATGGTCACTCTGGGTCATGATCAGATAACCTCCTATGCTAATTTCACTAAGAGATTAATGGATCATTTTCATGGAAGAGAACTAGAGCTTATTTTCAAAGATTTGGCTCAGTTGAAACAAACGGGTACAATGGACAATTTCATTACACAATTTCAAAGATTATTAGTCCTGGTAACTGATATTTTAGAGAGACAATTGGTCATGCTATTCATGGATGGGATGGCAGAACCTTTGAGAGGATGGGTGAAGAGGTTCAATCCCATCACACTCACAGAGGAAATCAAGAAGGCACACGACATGCCAATATCTTCCTCTTCCTCCTCCAGGATTTATGCACAGCCCAAACCACCCCTTATTCCCAAAGAAAAGGACAACAGACCTTGCTTCCAAAGCGACCTCTACAGGATGAGGCTACCTGACGGGAGCTCGGAAGGGGGAAGTTGTGATTCAAATATAGGGAACCATGGGAACCTGGGCATCATTGCATAGGCAAGGAAAAAATCTACTATATTGAAGTAATGTCAAATGATGAAGAGGAAGAATATGCACCAGAAGCTGAGGAAGACGAATAGCCATCCGCCTGAGAGGCTAACCTAAACCGTGCAGAAAGAATTACCACATAGTTGAAAAGAGGCGGGTCCATTGTTGCTTTAGCTGGAACCCCAAGATACACTATCTTCTGGGTATGGAGTACAGGGATAGAGGGTTGTGGTCATGCTAGATAGCGGGGCTACCTTCAACTTCATCAACTCCTCACTAGTCAAATGAAGGGGTTTACAAACAGAGGCACACCAAGGATTCAACGTCAAGGTGGCAGGAGGAAGAATTTTGTCTTGCACCCATCTGGTCCCACAACTGAGCATTTCTATGGGTAACCACACGGTGACAGATGACTTCTTTGTAGTTGAATTGGACGACATGGAAGTCATCCTCAACATCCAGTGGATGGAAACCTTGGATGAATACACACAAAGTTTCAAACGGATGGAATTTTCATTCAAGGTGGATGACAAGAAATTTATTCTGAGGGGAATGTCGAATGGAGGACCAAGGGAAATTTCTGCCTGATGGATGGAGGCCATCCTTAGGCACATCGATATGGTTTGGGCCGCTCACTATTTTATCTCATCAGAACCAGTACATGGACAAACTACCTTCTATCAAGATGAGAAACTTCATAATGTGTTGGATAAGCATCAATTATTTTCTGCTAACATACCACCAGGTGTACCACCACACCGTGGGTTTGAACACACTATCGAGATGGAGGATGGCGCCCAACCTATCATCACCATGCCGTACCACCATCCTAAAAGGTTTAAGGATGAAATTGAAAAAACAATACAGGAACATCTTGACAGGGGATGGATCAAGCCCAGTTTGAGCCCTTTGCATCATCCATCGTACTGGTCAAGAAGAAGAATGAAACTCTGAGGATGTGTGTGGACTATCATGCATTAAATAAGAAAACCATCAAGAACAGGTATCCTATTCCCAAGATCGATGAGCTGTTGGATGAACTGAATGGTGTAGTCTATTTTTCAAAAATAGATCTCCGATCTGGGTATCATCAGATCCGTATGAGAGGAAGAGATGTGGAGAAAATAGCCTTCCACTGCCACTATGGGCATTACGAGTTCCTAGTCATGCCATTTGGATTAACCAATTCTCCTGCCACATTCAAGTCATATATGAATCACATCTTCAGCAAACAACTGCGTAAGTTTCTATTGGTATTTTTTGATGACATACTCATATACAGTAAGACATGGGAGGAATATTTGAAGCATTTGGATGAAATACTGGAGATTATGGAATCATAATCCTTATTTTCCAAAAGGTCAATATGTGAGTTTGGGATGACGAAGATATTGTACCTCGGGCACATTGTCAGTGGGTGAGGGGTTCAAGCGCATCAGGAAAAGATTCAAGCCATTATGGATTGGCCGCTGCCAAAGACTCTCTCAAAGATACGTAGATTCTTTGGGTTGTATAGTTATTATAGGTGATTTGTGAAGGGATTCTCACATCTCAGTGCACCATTAACAGAACTAACAAAGAAAGGATCATTCCAATGGAGCAAACATGCACAACAAACTTTTGAAAGGCTCAAAGAATTCATGAGCTCTTTCTCGATGCTGGCAATTCCAAATTTCACCCGACCCTTCATTTTGGAGTGTGATGCCTCCAAAGAGGGTATTGGGGCCATGCTGATGCAGGACCATCACCTGATTGCATTGAGAGTCAGAAGCTTTTAGGAGCCGATAAATTGTATTCCTTCTATGAAAAGGAGATGCTCGCCTTGAAATTTTTTTGACAATACCTTGTCGGAGCCAAGTTCACCGTGCATACAGATCATAACAGCCTTTGGCACTTCCTCGAACAACGAGAACTCAATGAAAGACAATAGAAGTGGGTAAGTAAAGTACATACTTTTGATTTTGAGATTGACTATATAAAGGGAAAAAATAATGTGGTGGCTGACGCCTTGTCGAGACGGCCAACGATATTCTCTTTATCTCAAATCTCAATCGATTAGAGAGCACACTTGTTGGTTGAGTATTCCAAGAATAATCTCGCATGTCAGCTGCTGGACAATGAAGGAAAAGATGAAAAATACAAGGTGGTTGATGATATTATATACTACAAAGGCAAAATATACTTGGTACCCAAATCCAAATTGAAGGTGAAGATTTTTAAGGAGATACACGACTCACCTCTAGCCGGGCATCAGGGATATTTGAAGACTTATAGGAAGATAAAGGAAAGGTTCTCATGGAAGGGTTTAAATAAAGATTTCCTCTGGTGTGTCCAAGAATTTCCTACCTTTCAGTAGAACAAATCAGAACATTGCACTATGCCAACAATCTACTTCAGCCACTGTCGAGTCCTGAGCAGAAATGGACTAGCGTTTCAATGGATTTCATTACTAGGCTTTTGAAGGTACAAGGAAGAGATTTCATCTTTGTGGTGGTTGATACATTGACCAAGTATGTGCACTTCTTTTCTATTTCAGGTGAATACCAAGAAACATAGGTGGTAGACTTGTTCTTCCGAGAGGTGTTCCGCTTGCATGGACTCCCTCAGAACATAGTGAACGACTGTGATAGTTATTTTCTCCATACTTTCTGGAAATAACTATTTTGAATGGAAGGAAAAAAGTTGTCACCCAACACAAGCTACCACTTGTAGACTGACAGACAGACATAGATCATGAACAAGTGGTTGGAAGGATATCTCAGAAACTATGTGTCTGCACAATAGAAAGCGTGGGTCAAGTGGCTACATCTGGGGGAGCACTGTTACAAAACCACCTATCACATGTCCATCAAAATGAATCCCTTCAAATATTTGTATGAGTATGAACCAACTTCATTCATGGACATGGCATTGGGAGATAGTCACGCACCAAAGGTAAAAGATTGACTGCAGGAAGAAATAGATATCCTAAGATCACTCCAAGATAATCTCCTTGGGGCTAAGAATCAGACGAAAATATATGCTGATAGGCATCACATTGAGAGGAATTTTGAAGTGGGAGACTTGGTATACCTTCAAATTTAGCCATACATGTAGTCATCCTTGAAGGTATCCGAGAAGGAGAAATTAAGGTCATGTTTCTACGGGCCCTATCGTATTTCCAAATGGGTGGGTGAGGTTGCCTATGAACTGGATCTACTAGAGGGAAGCATGATTCACAGTGTATTTCATGTATCTTTCCTAATAAAGGTGGTGGGGAAACATGTCACTGTGTCTAAAGGTTTACCACCCCTCGATGGAGAAGGGAAATTAGTCTTGGAGCCGACTGAAGTCATTACCACCCGAGAGAAAAAGTTGAGGACTCACACAGTCAAAGAATTTATGGTGCATTGGAAGAACCTTCCATTGGAAGATGCTACCTGAGAGGGTGAGCAAATCTTGAATCACCTGAATCTACAATTTCTTGAGGACAAGTAATCTTTGGGATGAGAGGACTGTAATGTCCCCGTTATTAAATAAATAAAATAAACTTGCATTTGGGTTCCGGTTGATTTGGTTTATCCCGGACCCATCTTTTATTTTAGCATAGGTGTTAGTGTACCGTGTCGGCTTTATTTGTACACCTCAAGAGTTTGTCTGATGGGTATTTATGACCTCAGGTCATCCGTGTCAATTCATCTATGTCCATACATCTGTCACCTTTAATGCCATTACATCATTTATTGCGTGACCATGTGACAACCCACGTCATCTCAGTATGGCTCACTGCCCACTCATTTCAATAATGGTTAGTTTTTTGGGTTCTGGGTGCTGGGAAGTCCCCGAGCCTTCATCACATTATCACATAGACTAGAATCCCTAGAAACCCTGGGTGTCGATCAAATTCCAAGTAAGGTATTAATTGTTATATTTCTGGGATTTGATGCAGGCTAACATCTTTTGAACATGTGCAAAATGATGGAAAAGTATTTGAAGTCTGTAAAATTACTTTATATGTTATCACTTGTATTGATAGTTGTCCAGTCTTACAGGTTGCAGGTCACCCAACAAACAATTTCTGAAGTAACAACTCCTCCTAGAAGTCTGGAACTCCCGACCACCTCCACCCGGGCAGCCACCAAGAAAATGGCAGAGAAAATGTTGGAGAAGATCCCATTAACATCCAAATACCTGATGGATGGTGTCCTTGTGGGATCCAAAGTGGATCCCAAACTTTAGAATATTACAGACACAGAGGCTGGATCATGGGAAGAACTACAGGGCCTTGTCCGGTTAATATATCAACATCGGTCTGCCGAGGATAACATGGTAAAGAATGTGGCCGCCTCTGAAATTATCAAAGATGCCTATTTGTCCTGCTTAATGCAGGCACCAAAGCTGATTCTCTCCCTGGAGAATAACTACAACACACCCATCTAGGTTATTTTTCCTTCTGCTTCCCTCCCACTGAATTACCCAACAACCATAGTAACTCTTGATGCTATCACCTTTGCTTCAGGACTGGGAATCCCCCAGTTCAAAAATTCTACTGTTATCTCTTGGGCCGCATCATTGATGGAGTTTGAGAAAGTTCCATAGCTTTCCCCACAACATCTCAATTCTCACTGGTGTAAGTCCCCAAGGAAGGACTACAAGAAAATGAAGCCGGAGATCCCCCGCAGATATTTCAAGGAATGTGTATAGGCGGGGATCATCTTTTTATGCCAGATCTTTGGGGAACCCCATGCCAGGGACTTTTCAGCATGGATGTATTATTTTCTATACTGCATCACCACCCATGGACAGACCTTTGACTGGGCGACTATTATCGCCAACCATGTAGATTTTTAATTGAGCATTAGTCGGACATCAAAGTTCCACATGAATTCGTATGTATTATGGGCACTGGCCAAACAAAGACCCACACTTTGGGGTTTAGTTACATTGGGTGTCCTTGGGAACGGGCCCGACCAAAGTGCACCTTGGGATCATTATCTCGAGATTCAATGGGAAGCTAACTTCCCCAATTTTTGCTAGGTAAATGACACCTTCATTTACCACAACATTTTGACACTTACTCGGGATTCCAGGTACTGACTATCCAAGGAAGCAATGACCTTGGTGAGTTCTTACGATAATTACTTTATTCAATTTCAGCAACATTCTTACATTCGGGTGACCGGGTTTTCTGACAGCCCTACCTACTCCCCAAGCATTGTGGGGATAGGTTTATTCTTTTGGGTTCTGCAGGAAAATTCTGGAAATTCATGCATTTTATGGAGTGAAGAAGGTTACCTCCATCCCATTCTTGATCACTTGCGGGAACTATTCTTGCAGCCTTGCAGCGGCCAAGGAGGCCGACAATGAGTTGAAAAGTCTGGGACTGGACGAGTTCCACCTAGAAAGGAACAATTTTGACCCACTTGGTAAGATAAGCACAACACTACCCTGAGCGTCCACACCACATGAGCCTCACATTGAGGATTTTTGGGCAGATTGGCAGGATGATTTTGAACTTCGGGGTTGGAAATACTCAAGGATGACTAAAGGGATGATGAAGAGCCTCGGCCTTCAGACCTTTCCAAAAGATTTTTCAGATAGTGGGCCTTTGGAGGATCCATCATACAAGGCAGAGGGGATCGACAAGATGGATCTCCCTCTGGTGGATTGGGACACCCCAGAGATTTTGACAATTGAGGACATCACCCAGGGTGTAATACATCACAACAACGATTACTTTTCACAAGCGTGCAAGAAAAGCGCCCGTCCAATTTTGTAGGGGTCCATTTCAGCCTCCAAAGTGGTCGGGCTGAGAAAAAATAGAGGGAAAGAAAAGGAGGGCACCCTAGCCTAGGTTACATCCCCAGCCTAGACCCCATTCTCAGTTCCACCCAAACTTATGGAATAACATCACACTCAAATGGAGGTGTCTGACCAGCTGAGTGAAACATTAAGCACAAGGCTTTCTCTCATCCTTCCGGTTACTCCAAAGGATCTACCCTCCCGACAGGGTCCCCTTCACTGGCAGCACTCATGAGTCAGTAGACGGAGGCCGAAGATGAAACTGCGGCCATTTTTTTATGTTAGGGCCCCAACGCAGATAAGAAGAAATAAGCAAAGGGTGGATCATCCCCCAAGAATAGATGCAGGTCCCGGGATGCCAAATGTTCCCCAGGTGGAACTCGTCCCTTCTTCTCCTAAACCAGAGGATCCTCTGGCGGCCTCCCCTCCCCATGATGATTTTGATGACCTCTTCCAGACGAAAGACTTGGTGAACTTGCAGGCCGATATGGTGAGGGTAGTGGAGGAGATCGATGCACAAGAAGAAGTAGCCCCAAAAAAAGAGTTCCAGGAGAAGACCAAGAACAAGCACAAGAAAATCCACAAGATGTGGAAGAAACACCGGTCCCAGGGACTGAGATAGAACTAAGGCAAACAAAAGATGAGAAATCGACAATAACTAGGGAACCCAAACCTTTGGGAGCAATCGTACCCCCAGTTTTCATGCTCCAAACACCTCTAGTTACACTGGGTGATCAAAGGTCCCAGAGTGTGACATTTGGCGAGGTGGTCTCTGCGGCCCAAAAACCAAATCTAGGCAAGACACCTTCGACCTCTCCAAAAGGCGTGCCCTTGGATTAGAATGTCCCAACAGATGGCATTGAGGAAGAGCAACAGGATGAGGGGGATAACCCCGAAAATGTGGATACTAAGACCACAGATGCTAGTGAAGGGGGAAATTATGGAGACACAGATGTGAATGCCACCAAAGTGGAGGATACAAGAAATACCAGGGAGAAAGGAAAGGGGTCTAATGTGACTATGGATACCGGGGAAACACCAGAGGGCCCCAAAGGAGACCCCAAAACCCAAGTCTTAGCAGCAAGACCGCCCCAACCGCCACAATGGCTAGTAGAGTCCTGAAAAAGAAAGGCCCCGACAACAACAAGTGCCCCCTCTCCCTGGCCTAAATCGTGACTCATAATTAAGAGGCTAAGAGGCTTTCTTTCCTGGACCATCCATACCCTCCAGACCGGTCTGAGAGGAAGTACAGTCGCAGTAGTTGCAACACCTCCCCCAGATGTAGAAGCAGCAGTCGCAAGGGCTGAAGATTATATAGTTACATAAGTTCCTCTAGGGAGGAGAGATAAACAAGGTGAATTGGACCTATTGAAAGAAGCTACCTGGGCAGTTGAGGCCTAATACAACAAATAGGCATAGAAGTTGAAGGAGGAAAGAGAAAAGAATGAAAATCTCCTCGGGCTTCTCGCAAAACTGACACAACCACTGGCCAAGATCCATCCGGGAGCCTCCACCTCTGAAACACCACTCCCGTAGGGTGATGTGGATTCTCTAAGGGTCATGAAAAAGAAAGTGTAGGCTGTGGATGGGTGGGTCACTGAGAAAATCATATCCATAAGGCAATTCCTAACAGTGACATTCCCAGACCTTTATCAGGCCAACAACCTTGTGGGCCAGATGAATGGCGCCGTCTCCCTATGGGAGAAAGATATAAAAAAATATGAAGAGTGGAGGTCCGAATTAGAAGAAATGATGGGCTTTGGGGAGGAAATCATCATGGAGACAGGTGTTTTGGGAGATTAACCCTTTGGGTTCCTCCGGGCCCAGCACTCTAGACTTGGCCTCAAAATTGAGGTGACCAAGAAACTGGTAGCGGCCCTAAATAGTAGAATCCTGGAAGTCCTGAATTCTTTGGATTTATATACGACTTTTGTAACAAGGGTTTTGCAAGTCGATCCCTTCACCATCGAAACTTGTGCTATGGAAGATTTTTTACTAAGAAAGTTTGATGAGCTGATGGAGTCCCGGTACTAGTCCGTCGGAGATTTTGACTGAGGGAAAATGTCACAATTAACAAAGATGATGCTCTGGGCTCATGACGCAGCTAAAGTGGCTACAAAATTTAGGGAAGGAGCTGATGATGTTGACGAATAGTTTGGGGTTGTCAACGACCATTGGGATTGCGTCAAGGACATAGATGAGGAAGGAATTGGCTACGTTTTGGAGGCCTTAAAAAAAAATAATGAACAATAAATTCCTCTGGTGTAATGTTCTTGAGCCCTTGGCGCGTTAGTGATGAAGTTCCTAACTCCTGGTGCCTGAAACTGTAAGTTGTATGGTGGGCAAAAGGTCCAGAGGAAGGAATGTGGTCGCACAGTGGGGTAGCAAGGCCGTGCGGTGGCAATAGGAAGGTCATGCAGTAACAATAGGAAGGTCATGCGGTGGCAATAGGAAGGCCGTGCGGTAACAACAGGAAGGTCATGCGGTAGTGGCAACAGGAAGGTCGTGCGATAACAACAGGAAGGTTGTGCGTTGGCAACAAGAAGGTCGTGTGGTGGCAACAGGAAGGCCATGCGGTGGCAACAAGAAGGCCATATGGTAACTGCTGGAAGGCCATGCGGTGGAAATAGGAAGACCGTGTGGTGGCAAAAGGAAGGCCGTACGGTAACTGTTGGGAGGTGTTCAAGGAGGGAGATGCCTGTATGGAATGAAATGTGCCTTTGGGACCAGAATGAAATAAAGAACTATTACAATCCACAATGAAGATCAAATCGATACTTACGAGAAGAGATAACAATAACCAATTGATAGTACTTCAGATTCGCCAGATCTAAACAAAGAACAGGCAGAATAGGGTGAGGGTTGAATCCCACCAAAACTACAAATACCAACTAGGGAGGATCTTTCACCTCCAAAATGGCAGACAATAGAATTCCAGCAAGAATTCATAATTACAAGCAAATATCAAAACCCAACATGAGAAATACATCCTACACGCTGGTCATAAATACCCATCAGACAAAACTCTCGAGGCATACAAATAAAGCTGACATGACACACTAACACCTATGCTAAAATAAAAGATGGGTCTGGGATAAGCTAAATCGACCGGAGCCCAAATACAAGTTTGTTTTATTTATTTAATAACAGGGACATTACAGTCCTCTCATCCCAAAGATTACTTGTCCTTAAGCAATTGTAGATTTAGATGATTCATAATTTTCTTACCCTCCCAGGTAGCATCTTCCAACAGAAGGTTCTTCCAATGCACTAGAAATTCTTTGACCATGTGAGTCCTCAACTTTTTCTCTCGGGTGGTAATAACTTCAGCTAGCTCCAGAACTAACTTCCCTTCACCGTTGAGGGGTGGTAAATATTCAGACACAGAGAAATGTTTCCCCACCGGCATGATACATGAGATACATTATGAATCCTGCTTCCCTCAGGTAGATCCAGTTCATAGGCAACCTCACCCACCCGTTTGGAAACATGGTAAGGCCCGTAGAAATGCGGCCACAATTTCTCATTCCTGGATGCCTTCAGGGATGACTGCCGATATGGCTGAAGTTGAAGGTATACCAGGTCTCCCACTTCAAAAATCCTCTCAATGCGATGCCTGTCAACATACATTTTCTATTGATTCTGAGCCCGTAGGAGATTCTCCTGGAGTGATCTTAGGATATCTATTGCTTCCTGCAGCCAATCTTTTGCCTTTGGTGTGCAACTATCTCCCAATGCCATGTCCACAAATGAAGTTGGTTCATACCCGTATAAAGATTTGAAGGGAGTCATTCCGATGGACATGTGATAGGAGGTGTTGTAACAACGCTCCCCTAGATGTAGCCACTTGACCCATGCTTTCTGTTGTGCGGACACATAGTTTCTAAGATATCCTTCCAGCTACTTGTTCACAATCTTTGTTTGTCCATCAGTCTATGGGTGGTAACTTGTGCTATGTGACAACTTTGTTCCTACAAGATGAAATAGTTCTTTCCTGAAAGTACTGAGAAAATGATTGTCTCGGTCACTCACTATGTTCTGAGGGAGTCCATGCAAGCGGAACACCTCCCGAAAGAACAAGTCTGCCACCTGTGCTGCTTGGTATTCCCTTGAAATAGCAAAGAAGTGTGCATACTTGGTCAATCTATCAACCACCACAAAGATGCAATCTCTTCCTTGCACCTTTGGAAGCCCAGTAATGAAATCCATTGAAATGCTAGTCCATTTCTGCTAAGGAATCGACAATGGCTGAAGTAGACCTGCTGGCATAGTGTGTTATGATTTGTTTTGCTGACAGGTAGGACATTCCTGGACATGTCGAAGGAAATCATTCTTTAATCCCTTCTAGGAGAACCTTTCCCTGATCTTCCTATAAGTCTTCAAATATCCCTGATGTCCAGCCAGAGGTGAGTCGTGTATCTCCTTTAGAATCTTTGCCTTCAATTTGGATTCGGGTACCAAGTATATTCTGCCTTTGTAGTATATAATATCATCAACTACCTTGTATCTGTCATCTTGTCCTTCACCATCTAGAAACTGACAAGCAAAAGTATTCTTGGAATACTCAACCAGCAAGTGTGCTCTCCAATCGGTTGAGATTTGAGATAAAGAGCATATCGTTGGCCGTCTCGACAAGGCATTAGCCACCACATTATTTTTACCCTTTATATATTCAATGTCAAAATCAAAATCCTTTACTTTACTTACCCACTTCTATTGTCGTTCATTGAGTTCCCGTTGTTCCAGGAAGTGCCGAAGGCTGTTATAATCTGTACGCATGGTGAACTTGGCTCCGACAAGGTACTGTCAAAATTTGGTCAAGGTGTGCATGATGGCGAGCATCTCCTTGTCATAGATGGAATACAATTTCTTGGCTCCCAAAAGTTTTCGACTCTCAAAATCAATCAGGTGATGGTCCTGCATCAACATGGCCCCAATATCCTCTCTGGAGGCATCACACTCTAAAATGAAGGGCCGATTGAAATCGGGAAGTGCCAGGACCGGGCAAGAGCTCATGATTTCTTTGAGCCTTTCAAAAGTTTGTTGTGCCTTTTCAATCCATTGGAATGATCCTTTCTTTGTTAAGTCTGTCAATGGTGCACTGAGTTGTGAGAATCCCTTCATGAACCACCTATAATAACTGCACAACCCAAAGAATCCATGCAGGTTTGAGAGAGTCTTTGGTGGTAGCCAATCTAGGATGGCTTGAATCTTTTCTTGATGCACTTGAACCCCTCTCCCACTGACAATGTGCCCGAGGTACAATATCTCCGTCATCCCAAACTCACATTTTGACCTTTTGGCAAACAAGGACTGTGATTCCATAATCTCCAGTATTTCATCCAAATGCTTCAAATGTTCCTCCCATGTCTTATTGTATATGAGTATGTCATCGAAAAATACCAATAGAAACTTACACAGTTTCTTGCTAAAGATGTGATTCATAAAGGATAGGAATGTGGCGGGAGCATTGGTCAATCCAAATGGCATGACTAGGAACTCATAATTCCCATAGTGGCAATGAAAGGCTATTTTCTACACATTTTTACCTCTCATATGGATCTGATGATACCTAGATTGGAGATCTATTTTCAAAAAATAGACTGCACCATGCAGTTCATCCAATAGCTCATCGATCCTAGGAATAGGGTACCTGTTCTTGATGGTTTTCTTATTTAATGCACGATAGTCCACACACATCCTCAGAGTTCTGTCCTTCTTCTTGACCAGTATGACAGATGATGCAAAAGGGATAGAACTGGGCCTGATCCATCCCTTGTCTAGAAGCTCCTGTATTGTTGTTTCAATTTCATCCTTAAACCTTTTAGGATGGCGGTATGGTGTGGTGATGACAGGTTGGGAACCTTCCTCCATCTCAATAGTGTGTTCAAACCCATGGTGTGGTGGTTTGCCTTGTGGTATGTCAGAAAAAACTAGTTGATGATTCTCCAACACATTCTAAAGTTCCTCATCCTGGTAGAAGGTAGGTTGTCCATGTACTAGTTATGATGATATAAAACAGTGAGCAGCCCAGACCATATCGTCGTGCCTAAGGATGGCCTCCATCCGTCTGGCAGAAATTTCCCTCAGTCCTCCATTTGACATTCCCCTCAGAACAACTTTCTTGCCATCCACCTCGAATGAAAATTCCATCCATTTGAAACTTTGTGTGTATTCATCCAATGTTTCCATCCACTGGACGCCGAGGATGACTTCCATTTCATCCAAATCAACTATGAAGAAGTCATCTGTCACCGTGTGGTTACCCATAGAAATGCTCAGCTGTGGGACCAGATGGGTGCAAGACAAAATGCTTCCTCTTGCCACCTTGACGTCGAATCCTTGGTGTGCCTCTGTTTGTAAACCCCTTCGTTTGACTAGTGAGGAATTGATGAAGTTGAGGGTAGCCCCACTGTCTAGCATGACCATAACTCTCTGTCCCTGGAGAGTACCCCGTACCCAGAAAATAGTGCATCTCAGGGTTCTAGCTAAAGCAGTAATGGACCCACCTCTTTTCAACAATGTGGCAATTCTTTCCGCACGGTTTAGATTGGCTTCTCCAGCAGCTGGTTGTTCATCTTCCTCGGCTTCTGGTGCATATTATTCCTCTTCATTATCTAACATTACTTCAATATAATGGATTTTCCCCTTGCCTAAGCAATGATGTCCAGGTTCCCAAGGCTCCCTACAATTGAAGCACAACTTCCTCCTTCTGAGCTCCCGTTGGGTAGCCTCATCAAGTTGAGGTCTCTTTGGTGGAGGTCTGTTGTCCTTATCTTTGGGAATAAAGGGTGGTTTAGGTTGTGTATAACTCCTGTCAAAGAAAGAGGATAATGTTGACATGTCGTGTGCCTTCTTGATTGCTTCTGTGAGTGTGATGGGATTGAACCCCTTCACCCATCCTCTCAAAGGTTCTGCCAACCCATCCATGAATAGCACGACCAATCGTCTGTCCAAAATATCAGTTACCAAGACTGATAATCTTTGCAATTTTGCAATGAAATTGTCCACTGTACCTGTTTGTTTCAACTGAGCCAAATATTTGAAGTTAAGCTCTGGATCTCTTCCATCAAAATGATCCATTAATCTCTCAGTGAAATTAGCATAGGATGTTATCTGATCGTGGCCCAGAGTGACCATGCCATGATGCCACCATTCATGAGCTAACCCTTCTAGATGTAGGGCCACAAGTTTTATAGATTCATCCTCGGGCATAGGATTGAGCTGGAAATAGGTGTCGGCCTTTTGTACCCATGCCCTAGCTGTAGTGGAGCTAGAACCATCATAGGTTGACAAATTAACTTTACCGGTCTTTCTCCTAAGGTTGTCATTATAGTGGCCACCCGAATTTTTGCAACCTGAATATCTCATTCTCAGATCCACATAATCCTTGTAGGTTATATCCCCTTCCAGATTTGCTTTCCTCCAGTCCTCCTGAAGTTGATCTTGCATATCTTAGAATGTTGGTTGTTCTATGTGTTGTGCTTCTATTTGAGGGGGGAAGGTGGGCATCGATGGTCTAGAGCGTGTTGGTTTTGGGTATGCCCCACTTGCCATAGAATTATCAGTTTGCACATTTTTCTCCGTGGATGCTTTGCTTTTTGCCAATTTTCGTAATGTCTCCTCTATGAGTCGCTGAGTGTCATTGATCTACATTTGATTTCTGGTGAGCTCTCTTAGCAATTCCATGACTTGAGCAATAGGATCCTGTTGATCTTCCATTCTATCAGCCAAATAATATCTCTTCCTTCTAGTATATACTTGCATTCAAACCCACAAGCTGGCAGAATCACCAGCTCTGATACCACTGTAATGTTCCCGAGCCCTTGGCGCGTTAGTGATGAAGTTGCTAACTCCCGGTGCCTGAAACTAGAAGTTTTATGGTGGATAGAAGATCCGGAGGAAGGAATGTTGTCACACGGTGGGGTAGGAAGGCCATGCGGTGGCAACAGGAAGGTCGTGTGATAATAACAGGAAGGTCGTGCGGTGGTAACAAGAAGGTCGTGCGGTAACAACAGGAAGGTCGTGCGGTAGTGGAAACAAGAAGGTCATGCGGTTGCAACCGGAAGGCCGTGCGGTAACAACAGGAAGGCCGTGCAGTGGCAATAGGAAGGTCATGCAGTAACAATAGGAAGGTCGTGCGGTGGCAATAGGAAGGCCGTGCGGTAATTGCTGGAAGGCCGTGCGGTGCAACAGGAAGGCCGTGCGATAACTGATGGGAGGTGTTTGAGGAGGGAGATTCCTGTATGGAATGAAATGTGCCTTCGAGACCAGAATGAAATAAAGAACTATTACAATCCACAATGAAGATAAAATTGATACTTGTGAGAAGAGATAACAATAACCAATTGATAGTAATTTAGATTTGCCAGATCTGAACAAAGAACAGGCAGAATAGGGTGAGGGTTGAATCCCACTGAAACCACAAATACCAACTAGGGAGGATCTTTCACCTCCAAAATGGAAGACAATAGAATTCTAGAAGGAATTCACAATTACAAGCAAATATCAAAACTCAACATGAGAAATACATCCTACACGCCGTTCATAAATACCCATCGGACAAAACTCCCAAGGCATACAAATAAAGCCGACATGGCACACTAACACCTACACTAAAATGAAAGATGGGTCTGGGATAAGCTAAATCAATTGGAGCCCAAATACAAGTTTATTTTATTTATTTAATAACGGGGACATTACATCCGGTCCCCAGAGATTTTCACTAGTAGGGTACAATTTTGAAGAATCATTATTCTTTGAGCGTAAGGTCCTGGACTTCAAAATTCTGGGTCCACAATTTTTGTATTCATTTACAATGATCTGTGTCCAAGTTCCCCAGAGCTGATCGATCACTGTCAAAGCAGTTAATAAGGGTCAGCAGCTTGGTGATCCCGATAAGGCATGTCAGGCGGAGGGGATGAATTTGACATATGATTCTCCTGAGGTGCCTGTTAGTGATTTTTCTTGTATGAACCACAGTGCTTGAAATGACTACCTGAACACTATACCTTCTAATACTGATTCAGAGACAAGAAAAGCCTAATTGCTAAGGACTGGATAAGGTCCTTCTTCATTTTTGAGCTCCACAAATACTCAGGCAGGTTTTACCTCTTAAGATTGCTGTTTACACAGTATTTGTTGATGTGGACACTGATTAGCTATGTATCCTTATTGGACCAACTTATGCATTATCTTACAAATGACCAAGCATAACCATAAACAAGATATTACCATACAAACCATAGTTATAAGCATAACAATAACCAGTGATACAAGGATTCTCATCCTTCTTCCTTTTCTTTATAGGAGGGATAACCTAGCTGATTCACTCTTAAAGGAATCAAGAATATGGACAATGTCCTACTGACAGAGGTCCTTAACAAGTTCAGTTTATCTGTTCTTAGAAACAAAGTATTTTGATTGATTTGGTTTTGATATATTGGAATATATTAAACAAAGATGGATTATCATATTGTTTTCTGAACCAGTGCCTATCCTTTGGGCTATAGAGCCAAATATAAGCTAAAATATCATATAAATAAAACACAATAAACTGCCTTACAGTTCACATGCAATTCAGATAAATTGCCTTACAAGTTATCCTGTCACCTCAAATCTATTGTATCAAATCTTTAAACAAAGCAGTATGCTCCTGAAATTACTTGTAAAATTTAATTCTTTCCTTAAAAGAAACTTGTAGATAATCAAATTGTTACCTTATAACCAGTATGTTTCAGAATACCTTGTAAACTTAACATAGAAGAGCACATACAAAGAAAAAGAGACAGCCATGGAGGAGATTAAAATTTCACCGTATATTATTTATAAGATCCAGCTTTTCATACATGAGAGATTACACAGCTTCCAAAAGATAGAAATAAACCAGAATATCTGAATTCTGTTGTATATTATCTCTTCTTCAAAAAATGTTCCAACATCAAAGACCCTTAATTATTACAACTCTTATGCTATATATAGATTTTAGACCATCTTGGAATCCCTAAGGATGCAACAAGCTTCAGATGGTCTCAAAAACCTAACCCTAAAGTTACAAGAGAGAGAGAAGAAGCGGTGAAAGGACTGAGTCAAAAAGGTATAAATAGATATCTCTTGTTCTTCTCCTGATTTAGCGACTGCAATCTGATTTGTAGATGGTAGCTGGTGTCTTTATGCTGAGTCCTAATTGTTGTGCTCGCCTTCTCACCTACATCTCCTTTTGAAATAACTGTCCATCTTGTCTATGAACAGTGCAGCGGCAAGTGCTTACCTCACTCATCGTCCAAAATTTCTTCCTCTACCACAGCCTTCTTTTTCTTCGGTGTTGTCATGACTTCCCATGCCTTTACTTCATCGTCTGTTAGCCAATTGAAGTCCTGAGTGCTTTGTACCTGTACCTTTTGCCTGTCCCATCTTACATCAGTGATGTTCTTGACATCAAGTAGGAACTTGTTGATATCTGTCTCAGCCTTAAAGGCCTCATCCAATATTAAATTAAATCCCTCTATATCAACCTCAGTTCCCAAAAGAAAATCCTCTTCACTAGGCATCTTGGTGTCAAACTCACTTCTCTAGGTATCTATAGCTTTTACCTGGTCATCATCTCCTTTTAAGGTAGGAATAAACCTATTGAAATCAGTTGAAAAGAGACTCAATTTAGCCTCTATTTGGTTCAATTTTCCCTTGAAGAATGAGAGAGCAATGTTTACCCTTTTGATCTCATCTTCCACCTCTGTGACTACTAGATGAAAATCTGCCCTTATGGTCTGTAGAGATGATAATTTCTCAAATAAACTTGCCCTGGCAGACCATTTTGTGAAGTAAGGGTTTAGAATTATGAGGTACCTCATTACCTTAGTATGCAATATAGGCAACTTATTATATGTATTGATTACAACATCAACTTTGTCTTTGAGGATCTCAATCCTATGTTGTAATATGCCTCTTAATGCCTTCAAGGCTATTGCATTTCCTTTTTCTTCATTTACCTTTTGTTCTACAGCCTCTTCTGACTTAGGCTTATCCTCAATCTGCATCGGTGGTGGTTGGGCAGGCACATACACTACCTCAGGCTTTGCCTCCAACTCATCTGTCAATGTCTTTATCATCTGATCCCTCTGGTATAGTTGTATATGACACATGTCTTTGTCTTTAGACAGTGCACTTGTTTCTTCCAGCAAAGTAGTATACCTTTCAGACAATTGCTTTGTCTTGTCGTCATTTAGTTGGGCCCAGTGTGTCATAATTTGGGAAATTTCTAGGTCCCCTGTATTTTGGACTGACCACACCATCTGATTCCCCACCATATTCTCTTGAATGTTCACTAATTGGTGCTTCTGGTCCTGAGGACTCAAACTCCACATGGAAAAGGCCTGAGACTTTGGGTTATACCCAAATCCTTTGATCATTTTTCCCACCTGGACTTCGCTAACCATTTTAAGGTCAAGCTGCTTCCTGATTTGATCTATAATGAATGCAGAGGCCAAGTCCCAGCCTTTAGCCAATAATATACCACTTCCTAGCACCATTTTTCTGGCATCTTCAGGAGAGATGTCCTCACTTTCAGGATCATAATTTTGTAGGGCCACTAGAGCTTCATTGGTAATTGTCTCTTTTCCATCCACAGTTAATTGAAACTTTATTTTCTCTATTTTGTGCCACCTTAGGAAGTCTTTAAACTCCTCTGTCTTTACAAAGTTGTCATCCTCCAGGAACTTTTGCTGGTGAAGCAATCTTTCATCTACACAGGCTCTGAGTGGTACCTCTACCTCATCTTCTAGGTCAGGCATTTGCTTCTTGCCTTCCCTGATTGCTTTTCTCAGGTTATGATCATATAACCTGGTGCCTAGTACTAAGGCTTTAGCCTTATCCTTTTTCTTAATTTGCCCTTCTACTGAAGGCTGACCTAATTCTAATTTCTGCCTCTTTGCAGCAGGTTCTTCCACATCATCTGGCTGAGTGGCAACTGTTAAATCTATAATGTGTTGTTCTGCTCCCTGCAATTGTGGGATCTCAGCCATTTCTTGCTCTGAGGCTTGTTGTGGTGGAGGATTCACTGGAGGACGTGCATAATCACTGTCATCATCACACTCCTCTTCTGATTCAGAGTGTTCAGGTGACTGAGCACCTTTCTTATCTAGAACTGTATCCAATTGTTCTACTAGCACATAGTAGTTGTCAATCATGGCCTTAATCCTATCAAAATAGGAGAGATCAGGGTAAAAACCCCCAAATGACAATCCATTTCTTCTTATTTGTGTCTGCAGTTTTAGCAGCTCTTGAATTCTTAATCTTCTCATATGAATGTCATCTTCATCTAAGAGATTTCTCGTTGAGTCTTCTTCTATGCATTCACAATGCACATTGGTATTAGGGATAGTAGGAGTATACAACTTCCTAACCCCTGCCATGAAGCCTTCTGGGTCAATGTACCTGTAAGGGGCTGCCCCCATTCTGTACTTCTCCAACCATTGACCTACTTCATCTATGGCATTCTTACCAATTGTAAAATTTGCAATTTTGAACTGCCTAGGGGTTATTGTCCCCTTTTTATGCAGTGCAAAGTGCTCATTGTCTGTTAGCATCAACTGCCAAATGAATTCCATAGCAGCTACTTGCATAGGCATAGGATAAGGTAATATATGAGGTGGATGAATACACCCATATACACTGATTATGGTGAAATTCTCATCCAAGAAGAAATCACCCCAGTTGTGGTTTCCAGACCAATTATCTTTATACTCACAGGGCCTGAGTAGTTGTATGATCTTTAATGGGACTCTAGTCCTGCTTGTCCCCAAACTTTGCACAATTGGATACACAATCCAATTCTGGAAGGCACAGTAATCACAATCCCTAGAAGTACAGTTCCAAACCCTGACCCAAAACTAGATAGGATTCGGTTGTGCTTGATAGAATCTCTGAGGAGACAAGTTATGTGTATCCATCATTACAAAATTGAAATATAAGAGAAGGTGCATTAGAACTGAATAATGCAAGAATTTAGGCTCCTTCTCCTTAGGGTTATTTAATCTCTTCTGCGTTGCAACAAAACCCTCATGCATTTCATCAATTATATACTAAATGTAATCATAACTGGTGCTTGAATGCACTTCTTGCAGGTCTAATACCATCATTAAGATGCCAGAACTGATTCTCTCTGCATCTTCATCAATCCCTAGCACTCTACATAGGGCATAAGCATTGTACTTGATGTAGAAGTGCAGGTCTTTGTAATAATATGGATAGGGCTCAACCATAGGACCTAAGTAATTTTTCAGTTCTTTCAACATATGCTTCTGCAACATTCCCTTTGCAATACCAGGCTTAGAACTGTATCTCTTTTCCTGTCTTGTCATGTCAATTTTTGTAGACATGGTACTGAATAAGCCAAAGGATTGCATGAATGAGTTTTTGTTCAAAATTAACAAGGCAGTGCCATCATCCCTTTTGATGGTCTTTGTGAGGGCATCATAGTGATTTGCTAGGTCAAGAAATAGGTCTATATCTAAGAAAACATCAGGAACAAGTAACCTAGCCAGACCACATGTCCAGGGGTTTGAAATTGGGATGGGCGTATCAGAATTCTTATAGAAGTATGTGAAAAGAGAGTAACCTGTTGTGCCCGGGGTCACAACATCTCGAATATTTTTGTACTCATCCAGGAGGACACTAGCATCGACCTTCTTATTCTGTGTTGAACTTGGCAGAAGCTGGAGAAACTCATCAGAGAAACTCGGTTTTCCTTTTTGTTCTTCTCCACTGCCTCCACTTGTTGAAGTGATGCTCACAGCTCTGCTCATCCTTGCAACACGCTGAATCTCTTTTTTCTCTAACTGATATTGAAAGAAATCTAATCTCCAATATCAGCTGACTTCTCTGAGCACAATCTTCTACAATTTTTAGAAATCTCTGATCAACACTGGATACACTGCAAACTGCACAAAATATCACTCTTCTGAAAATTAGCAACTTGGCTCTGAAAACTTGAAAACACGGTGAAAGAGAATGAATACACTATCAACTCCTTATAGCCATCATTTAGAGTACACAGCTCATAATTCAGAAACATCAGTTCTGCGATTAATTTGCCATGCCGTGAACTTTGAAAAACCTAGCCGTAGTTACTGAAGTTGACAGGAAATCAAATTTTCAAATAAGAATCCTCGGAGCAATCATAAAATATTTTAGAGAGCTGACATGTCACCTTTTGATTCGTTATCTGTCATACATCTCAGCTACCCTTTTTGCACTGTGATCAAAATTCGGGCCTGTGATTGGTTGTCGAGCGATTTACTCTGTCACATCAAGAAACTGCCGCCATTTTTCAGATTTTGTAATCAGGCGACCTCGCGACTGCATTAAGTCTCTTTGTTGTGGGCCTTTGTTATTAACCATGGTTCCGTCTCCAGACTTGGCGACAATGTTTTTTCTTAAACTTGGCTGACTCAAGTGACCATCTGGCGACCACGTGACATAACTAAAATCAAAGTCGCAAGCAGTTAATCCTTAACTCATCTTTCTTTCTGAGACCTGGCGACTAGCCGTTATCATTAACCTTCACGGTTGTCTCCTTGTCGCTAGATGCTTTTATTCTGTTTGAAGACTATGCGACAACCTTTAGTCGCCCAGTCGGGAGATATATTCAACTTTACCTTAATAGGTTACATGCGCCTTTTCTTTACTCATAGCGACATACCCTAATCGCCAAGTCGGGAGGACTTTTTCCCTGGGGCACTTTTCTTTCCAGACTTCGCGACCACCGTTGGATCTTCTGATTCTTTTATCTGATGGCAGTCATTTAATCGCCAGATGATCGGGCATACCCTTAAATTATTTCCAGACACCGCGACAAAGGGCAAAGCACCTTAGTCTCAAAGTTGCTGAATCTACCTCTTCCTTCTGGCGGTCATGCGATCACTTTTGAACGTCCACCCACCTTGTGACACATGTCACTCAATCATTGACTTTACTTACTGCATAACAGAAAACTGAAGCATTTATCTTATCTTGGCGACATCCCGACTAAACATTACTACAACCATAAATGGTTAGTCGCGTAGTCTGAACTGAAATCTCTTAACCGCCATTCTATTTCGAGACCACGTGACTGAAGGCATGACATAACTATTTTCTTTGGCTTGATTTGGCGACAACATGACATGAAGTAATCGCGAAGTCTGAGAACATTTTTCATAACTGTTGTAATCTCCCGTGATCACCCGACTGACAGTGGGTCCCATCTTTTACAAAGCTTATAACATAGATATCTTGCGGCAACCCGACTGAAAGAAATCGCAAAGTCTCAGAACGCTAAAGGAATATTCTAATTCTGAATGAGACTACGCGACACAAGGAAAAAGCAAGGTCGGGAAGGAAAATGGAATATTCGCTTGGGGGTAATGCGACGAGGAGACTTTAAATAATACACTTGCCTTTAGTGAATGAAAAAGGTAACGTTAAAACATAAGGCATGGCTTAGGGTTTTAAAATTCATTATTTAACACTTGGATAACTAGGGTTTTCAGGGTTTTTACAAATTTGGAAAGGTTTAGATTTGAAAACCTGAAACAATGGTAGAGAGCAGGACAAGGAACGAGGAGAACCAGCAAAAATAGGAAATACAACCAACAGTGGCTCTGATGCGGATTGGCTAAACTCAGTTTATGACAAAGAACCACAGAAACTCTGGTTGCAGACCACCTCTCACGGAGCAAAACCCTAAAGCAGTAAGGGAAATATGTACAGAACTTACAAACAAGTGACAAGGAAAGGAGAATATAATACATACTTGTTTGTGCACCTTGGACCTTTACTCAAAGAAAAGCTTCAAAAACTGCCCATGCACAGGCAACTCAAAAAGATCTCCTTCCATATTCTTCAACAAGTATGAGTCTTTGCCAAATTGTTTTGTAATAATGAATGGTCCTAGCCATAAAGACTCAAAATTCTTATGCTTCCCTTTATCTTCTGCCCTTGCATTCCATTGGAGGACTAGATCATCAATTTGGAACTTTCTCTCAGTAGCCCTCCTGTCAAAAAGATATTTCATTTGCTGTTGCAGCTTCATATTTTATTTCTGAATATTTCTTCTCATTTCATCCAATTCATTCAGTTGCATCATTCTGGTTTGTATATTATCAGAAACATATAAATGTTCCTCTTGTATGTATTGGCAAATGGGCAATAAATTGTTAATAGGTAACCTTGCTTGCAAACCATACACCAACTCAAAAGGTGATTGACCAGTTTCCTTCTTTAGTGTTACTCTATCAGCCCAAAGAGCTAATCTCAGTTTTGTGTGCCATGTCCTCTTGTTTTGTTCCAGAATTCTCTTTAATATTTTTAATATTATTTTATTACTAGACTCAGCTTTTCCATTAGCCTGTGGGTGATATGGGGATGAATATGATATTGTAATCCCATACTGCTCACAGAAACTTGTCATTTCTTCTGATCTGAAACTCATAGCATTGTCCATGACTAATTTACTTGGCACACCAAATCTGGTCAAAATGTTGTCTAATAGAAATTCAGTAACCACCTTACTAGTTGCTTTCCTTGTGGGGATATCCTCAATCCATTTTGTAAAGTAATCTGTGGCCACTAAAATCCAACTATGCCCTGCACTAGACTTTTCTTGAAATTCACCAATAAAGTCAACGCCCCATATAGCAAAAGGAGCCTCAGTGCTCACTGGGTTGAGCAATAGAGCACCTGCAAATTTCAACTTATTGGAGAACCTCTGACATGGCTCACATTTCCTAACATGTGCATAGGTATCTTTGAACAAGGTAGGCCAATAATATCCTGCCCTCATAATCTTATGGGCAGTGGTCTTAGTAGAAAAGTGACCTCCACATTGTCCTTCATGCATCTCTATTAGGACTTTCTCAGCTTGATACTTGTCAAGGCATAACAAAATTACACCATTCTTATCTTTCTAGAACAAATCTCCTTGAAGAAAAACATACCTCTGAGCTTGTAATTTCAAACTTCTCTTCTGATTATCAGACAGATAATCAGGACATTTAGCATTCTTGAGAAAAAACACAATATCAGTGTAATATGGTTGCCTCTCTATACTGGTAATGGCTTGATCATGTGCTTCTGTTTGATTTGATTGCACCAAATCCAGGTTCTCCTCTGTCATTAGCTTAGCCAAGCCTTGACCTCTTACCAATTTAGTGATATTGATTTCCAAATTGAACTCTTGGATTCTTGTAATCCACTTGCACCTCTTACCAGTAACCTCTGACTGGATAAGGATGTCTTTCACTGCTGAATGTGGAACATAGGCCTGCACCTTAGCACACACCAAGTAAGGCCTAAAAGACTTCATAGCCTTTACCAATGCATAGGCCTATTTCTCCATTATCTCATAGTTAAGTTCTGCAGCCTGCAAAGATTTACTATAAAAGGCTATGGGGTGTTCAAATCCTTGCTCATCTTTTTGAAGCAAAATTGCAGCAATTGTATGGAATGATGCAAATGAAAATAGGGAAAAAGGCTTAGTGTAATC
>MU223082.1:326686-343656 GCA_018584345.1 Thuja plicata | reverse complement strand
AAACCCTGACCCAAAACTGGATAGGATTCGGTTGTGCTTGATAGAATCTCTGAGGAGACAAGTTATGTGTATCCATGATTACAAAATTGAAATATAAGAGAAGGTGCATTAGAACTGAATAATGCAACAATTTAGGCTCCTTCTCCTTAGGGTTCTTTAATCTCTTCTGCGTTGCAACAAAACCCTCATGCATTTTGTCAATTATATACTGAATGTAATCATAGCTGGTGCTTGAATGCACTTCTTGTAGGTCTAATACCATCATTAAGATGCCAGAACTAATTCTCTCTGCATCTCCATCAATCCCTAGCACTCTACATAGGGCATAAGCATTGTACTTGATGTAGAAGTGCAGGTCCTTGTAATAATATGGATAGGGCTCAACCATAGGACCTAAGTAATTTTTCAGTTCTTTCAACATATGCTTCTGCAACAAGCCCTTTGCAATACCAGGCTTAGAACTGTATCTCTTTTCCTGCCTTGTCATGTCAATTTTTGTAGACATGGTACTGAATAAGCCAAAGGCTTGCATGAATGAGTTTCTATTCAAAATTAACAAGGCAGTACCATCATCCCTTTTGATGGTCTTTGTGAGGGTATCATAGTGATTTTCTAGGTTAAGAAATAGGTCTACATCTAAGAAAACATCAGGAACAAGTAACCTAGCCAGACCACATGTCCAGGGGTTTGAAATTGGGATGGGCTTATCAGAATTCTTTTAGAAGTATGTGAAAAGAGATTAACCTGTTGTACCCGGGGTCACAACATCTCGAATGTTTTTGTACTCGTCTAGGAGGACACTAGCATCGGCCTTCTTATTCTATGTTGAACCTGGCAGAAGCTGGAGAAACTCATCAGAGAAACTCGGTTTTCCTTTTTGTTCTTCTCCACTGCCTCCACTTGTTGAAGCGACGCTCATAGCTCTGCTCATCCTTGCAACACGCTGAATCTCTTTTTTCTCTAACCGATATTGAAACAAATCTAATCTCCAATATCAGCTGACTTCGCTGAGCACAATCTTCTGCAATTTTTAGAAATCTCTGATCAACACTGGATACACTGCAAACTGCAGAAAATATCACTCTTCTAAAAATTAGCAACTTGGCTCTGAAAACTTGAAAGCACGGTGAAAGAGAATGAATACACTATCAACTCTTTATAGCTATCATTCAGAGTACACAGCTCATAATTCAAAAACATTAGTTCTGCCATTAATTTTCCATGCCGTGAACTTTGAAAAACCTAGCTGTAGTTACTGAAGTTGATAGGAAATCAAATTTTCAAATAAGAATCCTCGGAGCAATCATAAAACGTTTAAGAGAGCTGACATGTCACCTTCCAATTTGTTATTTGTCATACATCTCAGCTACCCTTTTTGCACTGTGATCAAAATTTAGGCCTATGATTGGTTGCCGAGTGATTTACTCTGTCACATCAAGAAACTGCTGCCATTTTTCAGATTTTATAATCAGGCGACCTCGCGACTGCATTAAGTCTCTTTTTCGCGGGCCTTTGTTATTAACCATAGTTCCGTCTCCAGACTTGGCGACAATGTGTTTTCTTAACCTTGGCTGACTCAAGTGACCATTTGGCGATCACGTGACATAACTGAAATCAAAGTCACGAGCAGTTAATCCTTAACTCATCTTTCTTTCTGAGACCTGGTGACTAGCCGTTATCATTAACCTTCACGGTTGTCTCCTTGTTGCCAGATGCTTTTATTCTGTTTGAAGACTATGCGATAACCTTTAGTCGCCCAGTCGGGAGATATATTCAACTTTACCTTAACAGGTTACATGCGCCTTTTCTTTACTCATAGCGACATACCCTAATCGCCAAGTTGGGAGGACTTTTTCTCTGGGGCACTTTTCTTTCCAGACTTCACCACCACCGTTGGATCTTCTGATTCTTTTATCTGACGGCAGTCGTTTAATCGCCAGATGATCGGGCATACCCTTAAATTATTTCTAGACACCGCGACAAAGGGCAAAGCACCTTAGTCTCAAAGTCGCTGAATCTACTTCTTCCTTCTGGCGGTCATGCGATCACTTTTGAATGTCCACCCACCTTGTGACACATGTCACTCAATCATTGACTTTACTTACTGCATAACAGAAAACTGAAGCATTTATCTTGTCCTGGCGATATCCCGACTAAACATTACTGCAACCACAAACGGTTAGTTGCGTAGTCTGAACTGAATCTCTTAACCGCCATTCTATTCTGAGACCACGCGACTGAAGGCATGACATAACTATTTGCTTTGGCTTGATTTGGCAACAACGCGACATGAAGTAATCGCGAAGTCTAAGAACATTTTTCATAACTGTTGTAATCTCCCGTGATCACCCGACTGACAGTGGGTCCCATCGTTTACAAAGCTTATAACATAGATATCTTGCGACAACCTGACTAAAAGAAATCGCGAAGTCTCAAAATGCTGAAGGAATATTCTAATTCTGAATGAGACTACGCGACACAAGGAAAAAGCAAAGTCGAGAAGGCAAATGGAATATTTGCTTGGGGGTAACACGACGAGGTAACTTTAAATAATACACTTGCCTTTAGTGAATGAAAAAGGTAACGTTAAAACATAAGGCATAGCTTAGGGTTTTAAAATTCATTGTTTAACACTTGGATAACTAGGGTTTTCAGGGTTTTTACAAATTTGGCAAGGTTTAGATTTCAAAACCTGAAACAATGGTAGAGAGCAGGACAAGGAACGAGGAGAACCAGCAAAAATAGGAAATACAACCAACAGTGCCGCTCCTACATTAACTACCTGGTGCACATCAAAGATAGTGAGCCGCAATTCATAGTTATGAGGCATGTAACCTCAGATACTGGGACGATCAAATTTCTTCCATAAATACCCCGACACTCTTCTATATGCCGATTCTTCCAGATTTCTCCTCTTATCTCCCTTTTCTGTCTTGTCAGAGCTCTACACATTTCAAGGTGATTGTAAGTGGTGCAGGTAGTACCGGCCACAAGATAATGTATTCTATTTGTTGAGTGTATAGTTAGATTAGGTTAGTTTTAGGTCAAATTCTGTGTATAAATAAGAAGTCCGATGCTATAACAAGGGTCGGAAAAATTGATGATTTTGTAGTCTAGCAAGTAATAGAAGCATAACATTTCATTTTTCAGTTATTTTTAGGAGCTTAATGCTCAGTTGTTCTTAGTAGCTTAGAATGCTCCCTTGGAGCCATGATTGTACTCACTAGTGATGCCGAAATCATTTGAGTTAATGAAGAAGGAAGGACATCTTATGACTATCTGTTGTGTTGGTATGATCATTGGAGTTAGCAAACATCTTTTTGTGTAGTATGTTTTCTCGTGCCCTCTTCTCCTATGCTCTAGTTTAGATTAATGATCTTATCTCCCCTTGTTACTAAATGCATGTGAATCACTGGTTCTTTGTGTATTTGGTATTTAGTGTAGTTTCTTACATTGGAGCATTGTTTCATGTTTGAATATTTATTGCATAACTATAGGTAGAAGCATGTATCTAATCTTGATCGATCTTTTGAAGTTTATTTGATAATCCAAATGCTTGCAGGAAACCCCATCCCATTTAAAATCCTTGAGAAGATGAGTAAAAACCAGTTATCCCCTCACACAACAGTCACCTGCCCAACTTAGCTCCCCTGCACCATTGAGATCCGACTACTAGGTGCTTAGAGGCTAGGAGAATTTATTCTCCGATAAACCTCTTCAGGTAGAGTTGGCCAGTACCCCGGTACCCAGTGAGAACTTAACCTCTGTTGGTGGAGCCGGTCACAAATTCCTATCAACAGAAACTGGTGCTAGAAGGAGGGCATGAGCTAATCTCCCTCGGAAGATTTTGATTTCACACTGCCTGAGGGTTCCCCAAGCAGTATTTTTATGAACTAATCTTTTTGCATGATAGGGTCATTTTCACCTTTACATTTTGAAAGAATCCTTCGATCAACCCCGAACCCATGAGAGTTTTTAGAACTCAGACCCCCCATCTGAAAGAGTACGACCCAACAAATGAAGCCGCCAACCAATTTTAGCTGGGGATTCGCTACACACCAGAATACCCAAATCCCTAAGATAATCCCCAGTAATAACATTCAAACTAGCCAAAATCAAACAACCCCAATGACTACATACTTTATTAATATCGGGTCCCCCATTGGGCAGTTCCCTGATGCTACCAAGGATCTTCCTCTGCATCCGAAGAAAATCTACCCCAAATATGAGCATCTAGGCCTGCCAACTACAGAAGAACATCTCTAGGCCTATAAGGATGCCATGAACTGACACCGGATACAACATCAAGATGTTGTAACCTGAATGTTTCCATTGTCCTTAGGACATAATGAGTTAAAATAGTACCTAAACTTGCCCGCCAACTCCATCAACAGTTGGTAGGATATGGAAGACACTTTCATGGTGGCCTTCCACGTTCACATGGACCCAACATGGTCCCACAACTAGTTTATCTCTATCAAGAAGGAACTGAACGAACCTCTTGCCACATTCAACCATCGGTTCCAACGTGCCTTGAAGCGGTGCACGAGCCCCTTCATCCCATCCACTGATGTAACCATCCAAAAATACATGAACGCCATGGACCCCATTATTTTGACTCTCCTCTAGAGAATTTCCGCCGCTAACGACCAAGTTAATCTGGTGAAAGTTTACAACTTGGCCCTGGAGCTGTCCCGCGGTTTGAGAAAAGCTCCCACTAGGATTGGACAGAGCCTACCATTCAATATGATACCTGATGGAACTCCTTATGCCAGGGGATACAACCCCAATCTAGAAATGGGTGCCCCAATGATGGCCATGGGCCCATCGTCGATAGACCAGCAGGCTCACTACATTTACCCATCTCAAGCCCAGACAATAGCGGGTCTAAAATATGTTCCCTGGAACTAGCCGCAGCAAATGTAACAACCTTTGACACAACCCTCCGGAGTACCTTTCTTCCAGTCATCTGCAACCAGGGGATTGTCATCCTCGACTCTGGGAGCCACTGCCACTTTCCCTAGGAAACCACGACAACAACCATCACACTGTGAGAAGACTACCCAATTGTCCGCCGACGTTGACTCCCTCCTGCGATTGGTGTCCTCCTTGACGAAAAATATGGGACAACTGAAGGTGGGGCCTTCTGCACCTCACAAATCCAATTCCTAGAGAGGGAATATTTTCTCCAGACAATGAAACACCAATTTCAAAGGTCAAAAATACAACAATGAGCCTCGAACCAACCAACAACAATGGAATAACAATGTGAATACTGAAGGCCCTCCTCCAAACCAAAATACCATCTAGGGTGGTGCTGGACCTGTTCATTCTGTGCTTCTCGCAGAATTCCACCCCCTGACTAATTAGTGTAGATTGCACAACACTGGCTCCCATTCTGAGGTGAACTGTACCACATAGGAGAAGATCATCATGATCTCCCAGTCAGACAGAAAACAACTTGTCATTCCTACTCCCCCAGAATCATCCTCATCAAAGCCTCCTCACACTGCCTTCACGTGTGAGACCATATTCTTTGGGACAGACGAAGAGGATGAAGAAGAACCCAAATTGTAGGGGTTCTTTGATGAATCCATCCCTAGCTTTGATGCCAATGCCTTCACCAGCTCGTGGACTCCATACAACACTCAGAGTCAGGCTGGAAAAAGGCCATCTTACACATCAACACCTCCCAAGAATACCCCTCCTAGGATAACACAAATGATCGCTCCTTCCCGCTGAAAGGACCTGGCCCTAATCACACCAGGGATCCACCTGAGGGAAGCCAAATTTACCCGGGGGGACGATTTGACATCACCAAGGCATTGAAAAGCACCACCACCTTCATGACCTTGATGGCAGTTTTGCTAAATTGTCCCGAGTAGAATAAGTCCCTTCTACAGCTCTTGGGAAACCCAGAAGCCGTCAGTCATCCACCAAAGACTGTCACGTTTGACGATGCCAACTTGACCATCTTCTAGGGAAACATAGAGGATCCTCCCTCCCTCCTTGGCTTGAACATTGAAGGGAAGAACCTATACAACTACCTAATAGATTTCGGTGCTTTAGGCAATGTCATGCCCTTATCTATCTGCTAGAGGCTAGGACACACCCACTCCATCCAAAGGTGCAATAGTCCAATTGGACAAAACTATCATAAAATTGGTTGGTGAGCTGAAAAATGTCTAGATTCAGCTCATCCAAGACCCCTGGATATCAAGCAAAATAGACATCTAAGTGGTGGACATCCCTGAAACTTATGGGATGTTATTAAGTCGGAACTAGTCAAAGGCCCTCAATGGGTACTTCTCTATGAACTTCTCCCACTTGTGGCTCCCCTGGAAGGGGAAATCAAACCAAATCCATGTGGAGACTGAACCCAGAATGAAGCAGGCCCTTACCAAAGTCAGGAGGGTAAATGAAGTCCTTTTCTCTGAATCCTCCCTTGGGGTGTACCGAACATGAGAAATCCTAACCTTTGATTTCATTCCCGGGGAGGATCCTATAATCTCTCAGAGAATTTAGGACCTGAATGAGAAAATGAAGTGTGAGGTAGACTCAAAAGGTAGCACGATAACTTTGACCAGTCTCTTGTCTGACACTTGGTTCTAGGTACACTATCAAAAGCACTCTAAACTAGAGTGTGAGCCTTGCATTGTCGCCACTACCTGCCACATCAACAACCTCCGAGAAAAATAACATAAGGCCAGTTCACCTGGACCAAGTAATCCACCTAGCGGTACACTAGAGGTGTCGCTCATCCAAGAATCCAAACTAAAGGATTCTCCCAGGGAAATTTATACCCATGCACCATCAGAGCTGTAAGAATCAGCTCCCAAGCATCCCAAAGGTAATCCAAATGCCACTTCACCTTCCCAGCCCCAGAAAATGAACAATGATTTGTGGATCCTAAAGTTTGATGGATCCTGGTCTAAACAAGGTTGTGGGGCCGGAGTGAACCAATCAACCCACGGGGGAAATATTTCCTCGCATCTTACAGGTTGTAATTTAATTGCACCAACAATGTCATAGAGTATGAGGCCTTGGTCATAGGACTCCTATTTGCATTGAGAAAAAGGATCACTCACCTCCGAGCAATGGGTGATTCAGAGAGATGATTGTAAAGAAAGTCCAGAGCCAATACATGTGTCATGAGAAAACGCTGACTGCATATTGAAACTGGGTATGGAGCCTAATTGAAGACTTTGATGCTTCTAGCATCAACATTATTCCCCGAAAATGTAACTATGTTCCAGATGCCCTTGTTGTGTCTACCAGCACCCTTGAGCCTATGGCTGGTTCCTGACTCTGAAAATTTTCAGTTGAAATGGTCCCCACCCTGTCCATCCTAGATAATATCACCCACTTTTATGTTTTTTACGATGACCAACATATTCTAGCTTTCATGGCCAATGTTGGCGTCTTTGAGGATCAGATAGTGGAAGAAATTGATCATGACGATACCGGGCAAGGTGAAGAAGATGATGGGATCATCAACCTACCCACCAACACCATCCCTAAGGGGATGGTATCTTTAGAACCAATCTTTGTTTTAGACCCCTGGGGCCGAGATAAGATATCATACTCCTCTGAGGGAGGAAAATTTGAAAAAGTCAACATCGGTAAATCCAATGAAGAAAAACTGGTCCACATTGGTACCTCCTGCTCCCTGGAGAAGAAGGAGAAGATTCTCGCGGTTCTTTGAGAAGACATTGACATTATTTCTTGGGGGTGTGAGGATCTTAAAACCTATGATACATCCATCATGACTCATACCATCCCACTAAAACCAGATGCCAAACCTTTCTGGCAAAAGTAGAGGTCGGTAAACCCGTTGATTGAACCTCTAATCCATCAAGAGGTTCATAAATTACTCTCAGCCTAGATTATCTTTCCTATCTGGCACACAACATGGGTTTCCAACCTTGTCCCTGTGTACAAGAAGAACGGCGAGATCTGCCTGTGTGTGGATTTCCACAATTTAAACAAAGCCTCCAAGAAGGAAAATCACCCTCTCCCCTCGCTAGATGAGGTGTTACAGATTGTTAATGGTTCCCAAATGATGTCCTTCTTGGATGGATACTATGGATATAACCAAGTTATGGTTAATTTTGAGGATAGAATGAAAATGACGTTCACCACTAAGTGGGGAAAGTTCACATATCGGAGAATGCCCTTTGGCCTCATTAACATCAGGGCCACATTTTAGAAGGCCATGGACATTGCGTTTGAGGGCCTGGTTAACAAATGCATAATCATATATATGTATGATTTAACAGTCTTTTCAGGGGACAGGCATGATCACTCCGCCCACCTTGCTCAAATCTACAAAATATGTCGCCGGCATGGCATCTCCCTCAACCCCAAGAAATGCATATTCGGGGTCACTGAAGGGAAGACCTTTAGGCATATAGTCTCTGAGAAGGGAATATCCATAGACCCTGAGAGAGTTGAAGCACTGCTGAATTTACAAATGCCTGATAGTAAAAAGGAAATGAGATCTTTCTTCGAAAAGATAAATTTTGTCTGGCGGTTCATAATTGGATTCGCCGAGATCGTTAAACCACTCAATGACATGATGAAGAAAGATACCAAGATTGAGTGGACCCCCGAAGCAAAGTGGGCATTTTCTCAGATCAAGCAAACCATAATGGAGGCACCAGTCCTGGCAAGTCCAGATTATTCCCTCACGTTCCACATCTACTCCTCTTCACCACATTCTGCAGCTGCAATCTTAACCCAAAAGGTTGAGGGGGAAGAGAGACCCATCGCTTTGATGAGCTCCCCCTTCAAAAATGTTGAATTTTGATACACACCCTTGGAAAAGCAGGCCTTTTCTCTAGTCCGGGTCGTGAAGAAATTCTGGCACTATATTCTCCAGAGCAAAGTGCATGCTATCATTCCCAACCAGGCTGTTAAATCTCTACTACTGCAAAGTGAACTAGGTGAACATCGGGGGAAATGGATGGCCATCCTCCAAGAATATGATCTAGATATGCAACCAATGAAGATAGTCCAAGGCCAGGGACTATGTAGAGCGATGGCGGAAGTAACTCGAAACATTGAATGTCAAACCTATACTGTGGAGTCCATCACCCAAGATCTGTGGTATATTGATCTGGTATACCTATTTCTTAATAAAAGATGCCTAAAGGGGCTTCCCCCTAACAAATTTTGCACCCTACGACTGAAAAGTGCACACTTCATGATAAAAAATAGAATGCTTTTCCACAGGAATTTCAAAGGGATCTACCTCCGGTGCATAGACAAGGACCAAGCTGCCAAAATAATAGAAAAATTCCATGGTCAGTTTAGAAGTGGGCATGGCTCAGCTGATTCCACTTCCTATCAGATTATTCATGTTGGATATTACTGGCCCTTCATCTTCAAAGATGTCTACACTCACGTGAGGAAGTGCTACACTTGCCAAACTGCAGCCCATCATGAGCTGAACCTGACCATGCTTTTGCAGCTGGTCTTTGAAGTTTGACCCTTCACCCAATGGGCATTCGATTTCATCAAGGAAATAAACCCCAACTCATCCGCCAACCACCAGTATATTTTGACTGGAACCGATTACTATACCCGGTGGTCTGAGGCAATCCCATGCAAGAACAACACGACAGATGTAGTTATCAAATTCTTGGAAGAAAACATAGTCACAAGGTTTGGAATGCCCTTCGCTATCATGTGTGACAATGGTCTGATGTTTTGTTTAGCGCACTTATTAGAATGGACCTAACAGAGGAAGACCACCTTGAATTTATCCAGCAACTATTACCCTCAGCTTAATGGTGTTGTTGATTCTACCAATAAAAATATGCTGGAGGTGATCAAATATTTGCTAGAGAAAAATCCCTGGGACTGGCACCAAAATCTTAGGTTCACCCTTTGGGTGGATCATATCAGAATCAAGGAAACCCTAGGGACTTATCTATTTCACCTGGTTTACAACCAGAGCCATGTGTTCCCAATCAACTTACAAATCCTGGTTTTACAATTCATGTAGGAATTCAACGCCAGGAAAACATTGTGGATGTTTTCCTTTTGAACCAGGTGAGAATGGAAGAACAAAGAGACGTGACACTAGAACATTTTTCACATCATGAAGTAGTCGTCAAGCGATGGTTCGACCAGAGAGCCCAATACAAAGCCTTTCAGGCTTCAGATCTGGTCCTTTTGTGGGACAAGGCCCGTGAGAAGAAAGAAAAACACACTAAGTTTCAAAGGCTCTAGCTCAGACCATACCTAATCCTAGAGATCTGCGGGGCTAATACTTATCACCTCACCACCATGACTGGAGAAGCCATTCCATTGCCTGTCAATGGAGAGTTCATAAAACATTACTTCAAATGAGGCGGGAGGTAAGTTGCCCAAAGTTGTATTATATGTGAATATGTCTCTATCTATAAATATCCTTCCCGACACTCCTTGGGAGTGTTTTGTCCTTGTAAATAGTTGTTGGTGGCCCTCTCGGGCCATCTTCTTTCCTTTCTTTTGGTTTCACTGTTGTCTTTGGTTTTCTCTGTTTGCTTCACGTGTCTTGTTTTTTCGGGTTCCCGACATGTTGCCCCCTTCTTGTAGACAAGTATGCTTCGCATGACATCTATTCCTTGGAATGGTGCCTTATACATTTTGGTTAGTCCAGAATCTATTGTTAGTATGGTGAAATTTGTTCGCACTTCGGAGTTATTTTGTATGTATGGTAAAAGGTTAAGGGTAATCTTCATCGACTCCATATCCCAAGAATCTTGACATCAGTTAACAGAAAATACAAGAAGCAAGTAATCGTATGATCCTTGAGAGCAGATCGATTGAACTGGTTATTGGCCATGTCTGAAAATCAAAAGAATATCCAGGGTCTAGAATGTCTCTCCTATTCAGCAAATTAAAATGAATGGCAAGGTGAAAGAAGTACCGCCATAAAAATTTACTAAGCTTAATGTTCACGGTGAAAGAAGTACCGCCTTCCCCATCCTCAAAAGAAAAGAAAGGGAACTGAAGAATAGAGAATTACGATATCTAGGGGATCATGCAAGATATAATGATTTTGGTCTGATGTACTTAGTGCCCTCCCTCTGCTTCTCCTGGAAGACATCAACTTGATTTCCTTCCAAAGCACACACTTCATGACTGACAAAAGATTGAAGGATTGAATCACTGATGAGTCAAATTTTCTCAGACACCTCATGCCTTACAAGTAATATGCTCCAGGTAAAGATGAGTTTCAGTTTTACTAACCAGAGATTCTATGGTTCTCAAATGCGCTAAGGTATTCATCCCAGTGAGTTTCTATTTGTTATGCCCTACATACCCGTCCCTACATTTTGTTGGCAAAATGTTGGGTCCCCCTTCTTCTTCTTCTTTTTCTTTTGTCCTTTTTTCTTTTCTCTTATTTCCCTCCGACCTTTGCCTCCGTGGGGCCGCTGTTTTCTCTTTTTTTGGTTTCTCTCCCTCTGTAACCCGGTCTTGGAGTGTTTTTGTTTCTTTGTGCCAGCCAGATTCCGGACTCTGGGATTCTTTGCCACTACTTCCTCTTTTTTTAGAGGGTGTGGTTGCATGGGATCCCCGAGCCCAGAGTCTGGAGGTTTTTCTTTTCTCAGGTCTTGCAAAAGAAAGCAGTGTGTTTTTACCAAAGGGTATCAATAGGGTTTCACTTGTCATTTTTGCATTCACCACAAACAAATTACCCTGAGTGATTAAGTGCAATTTACAAAATTTATCAGTGAGCTAAATGCATTTGCTTCAAGTGTTTAGCAGTTTTAGCTTGTGTGTGCTTCATCTTTCCTACATGGTTTTTGGTGTTCATGGTCTGTGATGCCATCTATTTGTAGAGCACCTCTCGTGCCCTTCCTCCCATGTTTCCTAGTTTTAAGGTAGGCCCTTCAGTTTCTTTCTGTTTCCTTTTGTTCTTTCCGTTCCTGGTTTCATTTTCATTTTTGTTTGCTTTCTGTTATTGGTCTTCGTCGTCGCCTCCCGTTGGTGGGATGGCTTCGCAGGAAGGTTGTCTGCCTTGTGTGCACTATATTTTGTGTAAATCCCTATAAATAGTGTAAATCATTGTACATTCTGTAAATATTTGTAATTTCTCTGTAAATTGCTACAATTTCTCTATAAATTATTAATAGTTGGTATGTGTAGCGTGTCATCTTTTGTAAATTTGTCGTTCTTCAGCTTCCTGATGTAAATAGGGTGTGCATAGTGTATCTCAGCGGGTTGGTCTGTACATTATGTTGTGGCCAACGTTCCCTTTGGCGAGCTTGTTGCACTTTTTTGCTTCGTATACCCCAAGTTTCGAGCTCACCCACCTGGTTTTCGCTGGTTCGAACTTGACACCTTGCCTGCTCGAGCCATAGAAATTTTCTCTCTCCTCCGTCAATTTAGCATTGATGGTGGGATTAAATTCCCCATGTGTGAATGTTCAAAAATGTCCCATCTGGCATTCAATTCATCCGTGTCTATACATCTGTCACCTTTAATGCCATTACACCATTTATTGCGTGACCATGTGACAACCCACGTTAGCCCAGTATGACTCACTGCCCGATCATTTCAATAACGGTTAGTTTTTTAGGTTCTAGGTGCTGGGAAGTCCCCAAGCCTTCATCACATTATTGCATAGACCAGAATCCCCATAATCCCCGGGTGTTGGTCAAATTCCAAGTAAGTTGTTAATTGTTATATTTTTGGGATTTGATGTAGGCTAATGTCTTTTGAATAGGTGCAAAATGATGGCGAACTCTCCGGAGTCTATAAAATTACTTTATATTTTATCACATGTATTAACGGTTGTCTGGTCTTGCAGGTTTCAGGTCACCCAACAAACAATGTCTGAAGTAACAACTCCTCCTGGAAGTCCGGAACTCCCCACCACCTCCACCCAGGCGGCCACCAAGACAAGGGCAGAGAAAATGTTGGAGAAGCTCCTGTTAACATCCAAATACCTGAGGGATGGTGTCCTTGTGGGACCCAAAGTGGATGCCAAACTTTAGAATATTACAGACATAGAGGTTGGATCATGGGCAGAACTACAAGGCCTTGTCTGGGTAATGTATAAACATTGATCTGTCAGGGATAACATGGAAAAGAATGTGGCCGCCTCCAACATTATCAAAGCCGCTTGTTTCCCTTGCTCGATGTTAGCATACAGATTTGTCTTATTATAAATTATCAATTACTTGCTCTAAGCCCATGAAAAACAATGATCTCAAACTAACAGTTGAATTATAATATTTAGATTTATAATTCTCTAAATTAAGGTACAACTCCCTATTTGATCTTCAATGAATTCTGACAATCAGACATTACTTTCACAAACACACATTTTTAACCAGAAAGTGAATAAGGATTTTACAACAATTCGTACATCAACATGTCATGAAAAATGAATGAAAGACAAATATTTCAACACTAAATAAAGCTCACAGACTCCAATTTCAGAACTTACTGAAAATAAACTATACTAAAGCAAACTACAAAAAAATCCACTTGAAAATAGATTTCTGATATTCAATAAATATCCCAACAGTGATCAATATGCTAATATAAACCAACGGATTCACACAACATAAATTTTTTTTCCATTCATATCAAAAATATACTTCCAAGTTTCTTTTTCGATTAACAAACTAATTGTAAATCGCCAAAAATATCAAGTCTTTCCCTATATTAACCCAAATTACTATCATTATTATATAGATTATCCTTGCTATATAAATAGCCATCAGTCTTCAGAAATAGAAACTGACATCCGGAGAAACACTCTACGGGATTCAGTATAATCATTTTTTACAAAACCACCCAAACTAAAGAAAACATAAACTAAGATAAACTACCACTACTCTGTGATTTGTGAAGAATGATCACGGAGTGGTGGATGTGATGGATCCCTTTGATTGGTCCAGTGAGGTGTCAAAAATGTGGGAGCTCCTCCATTATTTATGCGCCTTTGCAACGTTGATGATCTTGGACTGATGTGGCAAGGTAATGTGAATTACCATTTTCTTCATAAACTTTCTATCCTTGTGGACCTGGGCAATTTTCTGTATGTGTGCCTCGAGGTGATTGGTACATACTACCAGCATAGCTTCCATGTTGGCGAGGGTCGTGAAATCATCCAGGGTAATGTCTTTAGTGTCTCTGATGGTGGAAATATCACGTTAAAACTCCAGTAACAATTCCTCTACTCGTTTGATACTTTGAGTATCTTCTTTTATAAGTGAAATGTTCAAACATTTGAGATCCTTTTGCATGGTGTCCATCAACCCTTTTGATTCACTCAATAGGTAGGTAGTCCTATCATGACCAAATTTAATAATGGAGTTCCTCCACTCAATACTCTTGATGGAGACGTACATAGTGTGTTTGTCCAATCCTAAAACATGCTTCTCAATTAGGAATTTACTCACCCCATATTTCTCTATCTCATAGAGCTGATTTGTCACTTTTAGCCATTTTTTATTCTCTTCTTCCTACTCTACCAATTCCACCAGAATCTCAGCAACAATTGACCTGACAACTTTGTGAGTCTTAATCAACTGATTGATATAATTTCTTCCTTTCTATACCATGGCTTGGATCCATTTAGTATAAGCATTTGCAATCAGTTAGTTTTTTTGGATTTGATCCAGGGTTTTCCTAACCTCTGGTGAACGTGGATCAAATGACTGTGAAGCTATAGTCAAAGGGAGAGGATTAGGATCCTGAACTTCTTGAATGAATTCAGCCATCTTTTTGATTGTTGCTTTCAATTTATTCTTATCCTTTTCATCCTTAAAAGACCTGTGTATGATCTTCTTTGTAGACTTTTCCAGGTGTTTTGAATTAGCTACTCTAGTCGCATATCCAAGATCTATCTTCTCAACTATGAAGTCATCTGCAGTAGCTTCAGAGAGTTCTTTATCATTCTTCGGAATTGCACGTTCAGCATACTAGTGCCGTATTTTTTCATCAATGTCCACCCTGGACTCTAATCTGATCCTTTTTGGTTTCTCTAAGGAACCCAAATATTTGCTTACCATATCTTCAACTGGTAGCGTTATTTGTAGGACATTTCTTTTTCTGCTGATGGATGTTTCTAACCATTTCAAGGTGGGAACTGGTGACTGTTGAGAGTCTACCATCACCTGTGTTGGATTGGTGGTCTTGGAAATTGCAAAATCTTTAACTCCCTGCTGATCATCTTTTTCAAAAACAACTTCTTCTGACTTGGGGCATTGTGTGTCCTCATCCATCATCAAGGTATCCATATCCTCAAGATTTATCACTTCCTTTTCTTCAACTAGTTTTATTTCTTCTTTGAGAGCCCTACTTCTAGAAGTCCTGGTGGGTGGAACTGGATGAGGAGACCTCTGCTTCTTAGCTTTAGATTCAATAGCTTTTTTATTTTTAGATTTAGATGAACCTGCAACAGAAACATTTTCATTAGAACTTGGGATAGATTTTTCAACTTGAGCATTTAGAACTGATCCTCTAGTATTGTGCCTCCTGTGAGGAGGTGGCTTTTTACTGGCAATCCATCTTTCGGTTCTTTTTATAACATTGAGAGTCTTGATGTGGATACTCTCTCTTTCCTCTATGTTCCAATCAATTTCAGGGAGTGGCAACCCTTGAACCTTCTCTTCATACTGTTTATCAATTATCTCTTCATCTTCCCCCTCTTCTATTCCAGTGGCATCAATGCCTATTTTCAGATCAACTATTTGATCAAGTGTAAATTTGCACCATAACCTTCTTCTGACTTCGAAATCATCAAAGCAATTTTCCCAGAAATCTTCCATCTCAGGGACATGGCGGAATTCAGAAGGTAAACTGAGATGCCACATAGCATATGCCCTAATGTCAAAATATCTTCTAGCCTGAAATGTTTTTAGTTTTAGTTTGTTCAATTCTTGCTCCAAATTAAGAGCATCAGAGGAGTTCTTATAGGTATAAAAACCAAGTTCTATAGGAAAACTAGATTTAGCTCTTCCCTTCCTTTCTTTGAGGTCTTTGTGTACATGGGCTAACTGGCGACCAAACTCAGTTATGACATGCAAATCCAGAGCGTATCTAGGCAATTTGAATGGTTCTCCTTCAAATCCGCCAACTCTTACATAAGTAAACCTTATGAATTGTATGAAAAAACTCCCAAAGACATTAACAAATTTCTTAGCCTCCTCTGACATTCTCTATTCAATATTCCCCTACAGTTCAAAAATCAACCTTCCTAGATAAACACCATTTACTTTCATAAAACCGTCAACATAGAATTCCTTCTGCAGATGGGGATAATAATCATACACCCTCATATTGTGAACATGTAATTCATGATATAAACCATCCCACTTTCTAGTACAAGCCAACACATAGAACAGATAAGAAGACATATAAAAACCACCGGCCTTTTCTGAATAATTTGCTAGCTGATGATGAAGTTCATCAACAATACAGTCTGCCCAATCAATGAAATTTTCCCCTCCCAAAGTTATCTATATAAAAAAATACATCCAGTCATGCCAGTAATAGGCGTGGTTATTACCTTTGATCCTATTCAGTAGAATAACTAACTCTGCAACTTCGGGCTTGAAATGATCTATTCTAAGGGGTTTGAGAAGCCTTGACCCTCCCCTTTTTGCTTCCAATAACCATTTTTTGGAAATTTCATTTCTATAAATCTGTTTCTTTGTTGAGAAAACAGATTGGGAGGAAGCAATGGTCCATCCTTCATAAGGATCCTTTTCTGGAATGCCCATTGCTGTAAGGATGACATCTCAGTTTATGAAAGTCAGAGGGCTTTCATCAATCTTCTTAGTACATATTTCTTCCATATTATTGTTAGAATAATAAAAAAATAAAGAGAAATAGGAAGTTGTTTAATTCAATGAGCAGGAGTAAGAAGATTTACCATGAATTAGTGCAAAAACTAGGAGCATTCACCAAAGATTCAAGCAACAAGGAGACAAGATTTTTGAAGGGGGAAAAGCATGAAA
>MU223082.1:260979-298890 GCA_018584345.1 Thuja plicata | reverse complement strand
CACCGGGCATGCCAAAAACTATTCAGGCTTAGAATTGTCACCCTAAATCAGGCATTAAGGCTTCATGGCAATTCTATCTGACAATGGAAACTTCCTCTAGCTGTGGGTGAACTATGGATGAGGAAGAGTCTTCAGATTCTAGGCCGGCTCCTATTTGGTATGGAATATCACCTCCTGATTGAAAATTTAACTGGGAAAAAGGGAGAAAGATTTAAAATTGAACTTGCACGAATAAAACTAGAAATGGTGATACACGAAGAAGATTTATATCTTTATAAATCTTCAGACTGACACCCACTTAGCATACCCTAGGGGATCTCTACACTATCATTCACTGCTCAATACATAGGTTAATTGGAAGGCCATAACTAGGGTTTAACCACAAGCAGTAATCTTACCATTAACAATATACATATTCTGCAAAAGGCTTATATTCTGTGATATAAAATAGGAATCAATGTAATTCACTAATCCATATTACAAAGGTATTACTCTTGGATGCAAAAAATTGAAAAGGAATTTGAACAAATGATCACAATAAGATGTATGGAAAAAAGTGGGGTAACTATATTCTTCTAAAAAAATCTGTATACAAGTCACATGTATGAATTCTCGAGTAATGGCAAGGAATAGTGAAATCCTCTTGCACAAAATTGAAATTACAAGCATGAACTTACACTGGAATACAAAAACATGAATAAACAGCTATAGGAATAAAAAATTCACTAAAGCTCCTCTATCCACCAATTTGACCCCCTAAACATGAAGTAAATCCACCACTAAATAGCCAACATGGCTTATTTCAAAAACTAATTCCCCCCAAAAACCTTCATGAAAGATCTCCCAAACAATAGGGCCAAATTAGCACCCTAAATCCAAACCCTAATCCTTGAACCCCTAAGTTGATAGATAAGATTAAACCTTTATTACATACTTTACCAACTTTTTTCCATTCGAATACATGATATTGCAACCCTAAACACATTACCATCTTTTTTGAGAACCCTAAAAACCTAACTTCAAAGGGAATCAAAACTTTTATTAACTTGGCATCTTCATTGATCCCAACCCTGTCGACACCTCACCATTGTGGTTGATGCAGTTGTAGTTTGTTGGTCACCGTGGTTTGTAGTCGACTTGACTATCTCAGTTTGAAGGGAAAATTTAGAGACTTCGTGGCATTCAAAAGTACCATTGTGGAAATGTGGAGGTAATGTCGATGCAATGGGAACTGCAACTACATTTACTCCATGTGATAGTGGATTTCAAATGTGAGTAAAGCACAATGCATTTTTATCGATTTCATTTGTGAGTTAGGGTTTTTTCTCTGTCATGCCGCCATGTTGAAACTGGAAACCATGAATCTCTGCTATGTTTTTGCCTTTGTTATGTGAAGAAACTTCTAGTTTCATGAGCTTTATGAGGGAAAAAGTGTCATTTCATGCTCACTGTAACACATGGCATCTTTTTAGTTGCATTCTCCTTCAGTAAAGGCCGCGGCTTTTGGTCTTCTTTTGCTTTGAACTTGGGTTCCAACTATAAGTCATCTTCCATTTGCTTGAATGTTGGGATGTTTGATGATATAGTTTCATTATGCCAATACAAATGGCGCCGCATAGTTATTTGTAACTTGGGTTTCTTGAGCTGATGTTTTACGACTATTGCGTGTTTTGAACTGCAGTGCATAAAGAAAACTTGGGGAGTTTTTTACTGTTTGTGACCACCACTACAGACTTGGAATTTAATACCACTGCAATCTTGGAATGGTCTCAAGCTGTGGTTGAGATGCCGAGCCCATGAAATTTGGTTTTGAACTGGGGATGTCTCAGCCACATCTTTAGACTCATCCCCAGTTTGTAGTGTGACATAGAACAACACCACTACTAGTCTAGAGTGAACTCAAAATGTGGTTGAAATATTGAGCAACCATGAACTTCGGCCTTCACTGCTTAGTCATCTCAGCAACAACTTGAGACTCATCCCCATTCTATAATGTGACATGGAACTGGGGAAAAACACCGCGGCCACTGCTGTCTTCTTTTGAACATCGCGGGTTATCTTTTAGCTTTCTCCTTCAGACACGCGGGCAACAGACCAAGTTATGACTATTTTGTCTCAACCACCATGTGGGTTCTCTTCAGCATATAAAAATGTAGCTTATGACTGAAAGGTGTGGTGAATGTATTTTGTTTAAACTTTATGACATCTTTCAGTCATAAGCTTCACATTTTTACTACGAGTTGATACAACCATGACTGGGAAAATGCACCAGCAACTTCGCACATACAGATAAGTGATCATTTTACTTTGTTTTCTGTAGAGTAGAAATGATGCGAAACTTGATGACTATGAGGTTTCTTTTGTTGTGTCGACTCTCTGAATGTAATCATTACTTGCTTTATCGGCTCTTTGCTTGATGTTGTTTGTAGCTTAAAACACTTATATGGCTTTTGAACTAGCTTTGGTTTACTGTCGATCCCATGACCGCAACACTGCTTAATGTTGAAATTCACTATCATACCTCATTCTGTCATTCGCAATACTTTGAAACACCCTCATAGCTTTCAAATTTACACTTGAAGTTGTCGGTTCTGATGTTTGAATGTTTTCTAGAAAACATTCACCTTGCTGTCACAACTAAGCATAAAACATGCTTCCATGTTTAGACCGAACATTCTTTTGTATCTGCTGTGCTCTTGTTTTATCTACAAAAAACACGAGATATCCCTCCTCCAGTATGCTTGTAAAACATAACTATTTTTGTTTAACTGATAACAATATAAGCAAAAAATATAAAACCTGATTATGTTTAACTTTTGAAAATGTTAAATGTAGTTAGTATAAAAACACATTGTTTCTTTAAAATGCATACCATATTTTACCCATGGGGTTCGAGCACGGGCTCGTGACTCCCATGGGTCATTCTCAAAAATAATAAACCCTAATCGACATATATGTTTTAACATCATGGCATACCCTATTCTGTCATCTTGAATGTATATTATCTTTTAGTGCAGCAGTATAAGATGTATTTGCTTAAACACTCTACATTTAGATAACTCTTGAAAATTAACATGAAGACATGAATTTTATCTCTTTGAAATCAGCTTCCATAAGGTTGATAGATAATTACTGTGTATATTCCACCATCATGAATGCAAACTTATGCAGATACAGTTATTGTTAATTTCTTGTTCTTATTTACAGCTTCCATATTTCTTTGTTATGCATATTCTTTTGAAAATTCAGCTCTAAACATGAACATAACAGCATCATTATGTCCTAGAGAATATGCTTAATCTTTATACATGTGTTTTCAACTTTGATTTCCAAAATGAACTTTTAACAAATGTCTTGAAACAACATATACATGAAGAGGCACTTACTGTAACAACATTTCTGAATCTCCCTTTATTTACATGAAGACAGTGAACTTTCAAATTCTTTCAATTCTGTATTTTTCCAATTTTCTTTGTTCATGTACCTCCTGTAGCATCTTTTGAATTTCTTCATGCGTCTACATCTTATCCTTCTCTTGCATGTGAGCAATAATCTTCTAAGATGTAAACAATTCCCTTCTGCATGTAATGGGTTATGTGAAGTTCGAGCACGGGCTCGTGACATTCACTGCATTATTCTCCCCTGCTTACTGCATTCAATCACACATATCTGCCCACTTGCACACAAAACACTGTTTAATTTATTAGGTCATCAATTCATATGCATCAATTAACATTTGTGAGTGAATGTATGCCAAGATGACATTTACTCATGAGTGTTGGTTGGTTTGTATCATTTGTTGAACTAATAGGTTAACCAAATTTATAAAATCATTTTCTCGAATGATATGCTAAGTTTGCTCAGATATTTGATTTGCTAGAAAAGAATAACATATCAAAGTGATCATAAATAGCAAAAGGTGTCATGTTTGGAACAAGTCCCTTTAATACTATTTTTTAGATACTATGAATAAATGTTTTCTCATTACATTATTTTCATCAGATTGATATGCAGTTTTTAGGAAAACTGATTGTATGTTGTTTGTGTTGCATGTATTGCTTAGATCCAGCTGGATCTAACACCCCACTTTCTTCTCCTGATGCAGGAAAACACTAAGGGACCTAAATGTAGATGCATAACCTAACCAGGAACCATGGAGACCTAAATGCAGATGCAAAGACTAACCACAAGACAATGCATGGGACCCCTACTCCATACTTTCAATTATGCATTATATTCTACAATGTACTTATTTGATATGAAAGGAAAGATGAAACAATACTTATACCAAACATTCAGCTTGAATGCACAATGTAATTGATCAATTATAATTTAGAAATTCTTGAGTGTGATCAACTCTTAGAGTATAGATAATAACTTCTGAAAATGAATGTAGTGGTAGAATGTTTATTAATAATATCCAAAGGATAATATTAATGAGACTCTTCAAAAATGCAATTTTTTCCTATTTGTGGTTATGTTGATGCAATGCTAAAAATTAGGGTAACAGTCACTATCAATAATATTACCATTATCATAATGAGGAAGATTAGAGTTTAGAGAAGCAGGTTGGTCCTCCATAATAACCATTTGAGTGTCACGAAAATCATCTCTTATAATACATGAGGGCAAAGTGACATTGATAAACGTATTAATAATTTCATCTTCTTGGTCTAAAGCAGAATAAGTATAAGAAACATCATCAACCGACAACATGTTATTTCTATGAGAAAAATAGGAAGCGAGGGGATCATCACCAAAACAAACATCATCACATGGGTCATCCCAAATAGGAAAGTCATTTAAAGGATACATAATGTCACAGTGCGGTGTATAGTTTTGGTGAGTTTGAAATGTGTTCTCCAGGACATGCCAAGCCTGATGAGCCTCGGTACAATCGGAGATAAGGTGATATAAGTCTGTATTTAAAGGAAGCCAATTAGACCAAATGCTTCCTCATCTTTGAACTGCTAGGTATCATGGTCAGCCTGAGGATCAGTGGATGCTGGTTTCAAATTTGGTGAAGACACAATATTCAAAAGGTGGTGAGATTTTAAAAAAATAGACATGTGTGTCCTCCAAACAAAATAATTTGAACTTGCAAGTTTAAAATTCGGCATTAATGTTGTCATGATTAATTAACTAAAATAAAGTTAAATACAAGTTGCAAGATATAATGATGAATCCAAAAAACCAATTTAACGCGATTAGTAAATATCAGTATGCCAGATATATTAAATGTTCAAATAAATTTAGATTTTTGTTAAAGTGATGAAACAAATTTTAATGAAGTTAAATAATAAATTAACGATAGAAATAAATTTATAAATGCCAAAATGAATATGGTATTAAAACGCTTTTAAAAGATATTAAACAAAAAAAAAGTATAACAGTTTAAACTTTTTGTTAAAGGAATTCAAAAATTAAAATTAACGATTAAACTTAATTATTAAAGAAATAAACAAATATGATGGATTGGAGTGATTTTAAAATATGAATAAGTATAGGTAATAAAAGAACAAGGGTCAGAACGGATAATGAGCAACCTGCAAGAACAAAAAACGTTAAGAAGGAATCGACAATGTTAATAATAAAAAACTTAAATGATATATAAAAGAATGTAAAGAATAAGATCTAATAATAAACCAAGAATCTAATGATAAGAGCCCTATAGAAATCAGAAAATGTTAGAATGAGAAATAGCCTGTAGATATTAAAGAAACAAATGATGGACTACAACATTAATTATACAGGAAAACTGCAGAGAATAAACTCCTATTTTTAGCACGAGAAGGAAGGTAACTGCCAAGCAAGAAGAGTAGAAAATTATAAGCAGAATAAAGCCCAACGTGGTCTCCAAAACAATGAAATCTCCCAGAAATCGCATCCAGCAAGAGGCGGTTCGAAGAAAAGATACCTGTCACCAAAGTACGTCAGAGGCACCAATATGCGCGTTTTCAATGATGACAAGGAACATTTTAATGAAGTTATCCAGCATATAGCCCAAAACACACTCCAGCGCAATCTTCTAAGTAAACAGCTCATAGGGAAGGAACTACATGAGTTTGATATATGATATATTTACTTAGTTTGAATTACATGTCAACTATTTTATACAATTTTATTTCTAAAGTTTCTCCTTGATTTTGAAATTATAAACAGCCAATTTCACGAGCTAAACTGTAATATTGTCTTCGAGTTACATAATTTAAGCCCATAACTACCATGTTGATCGAGTTGTTAACATTGCCTAGCATTCATTTATATGTCAAATCTCATGAAAACTTCAGTCAAAGGAAATCTATGCTGCTAATACTATCCTGACTACTTGCTGCTTTTGGTGCATGCAATTAAGTCGTTCAAGAATGTTAATTTGTTTCTTAAAAAATAGATAATGGGAGAGTTATCTTTTGATGGCAACTTTTAATCTTGTGAATTATTTTCATATCAAAATTATCAATATCTCTGAAGTTTGACAAGGAAAAGTATGATTACCCAAAGCGAATGATATATGGCGATAAAACAAAGAGAAGACAGTCGTTGGGGAGCTGTTGCGCAGGGTTAAGGGGAGTGAAGGAGGCAAGCCTAAATGCTGCCACAAAAATAATAATATCCTGCGCAAAGATATAAAACTATTGATATATATCTCTCTAGTTTCACTTGTGATATAAATGAAAAGAATGAAACATGTGAAAACTGCGCAAAGAATAACCAATATATATTACCAATGAAAAACCAAAGGCAAGACAAATATATATAAATATTACCTACAGGAAGAGGTGTTAGAAGCTATTACCAGATAACCAAAAATAATAGAACCAGAGATTAGATTATAAAAAAAACTAGTTTAAATAGCAACCGATCCAGCATACAGAGATTAATGTTATCGAATCTTCCAAGGATCTTTATACAGAATCTTGAAACCACGTAAGAACCAGCAGATTAAAAGAATAGCTATATTCAATTTGGAGAATAAAAAAGCAAGGTAACAATATCAACAATAAATAGAGAGATAAACCTGCAGATGTTAAATAAAAACAAATAGAGATATTAATAGAGATATCAACAACAAATTTTGATCCTGCAATAAGATACTTATAAGAATCCTGCGAAAAGAGACAGAGATATAAATTTTTGTTAAACTTGTAGATCAAATAAGATAGATCAATAAAAAACCAGCATGCAAGTATAGAGCCAAAACATGCAAAAGAAGTTAGATTCGATTTTGATTTTTTTCTCTCAATCAGATTAGTAAAAAAAATATACTAGCAATACACTCTCTCAAGAGTCTCCGATATTGGAGTGCTCCAAGATATGGTAGCTCCTTCACCTGTAAACTCAATGAAGATTAAACCAACCTGCTCTGATACCATGTTAGAATAATAACAAAATAAAGAGAAACATGAAGTTGTTTAATTCATTGAGCAGGAGTAAGAAGATTTACCATGAATTAGTGCAAAAACTAGGAGCATTCACCAAAGATTCAAGCAACAAGGAGACAAGATTTTTGAAGGGGAAAAGCATGAAAAAACCCCTGTGATATAAAGAATGGGCAAAAAATCCCTACGAATGAGAGAGAGAGAGAGAGAGAGCCAAGCTCATACAATAGTATTCAAGAAGGAGAATTAACCTACTTAGTCTGTCTAAGAAGAGAAGAAGAGACATCTCTTTAATAGAGATGTGAGAGATGAGTTGCATGGTAACTCCCATATCTATGTTTGCCACATTTCAATAGTGTGTGAGACAAGTGTAGGATTCCTCATAAGGAGGAATAACTAAAAAGGAAATTACAATAAAAGGAATTATCCTCACACTTGTACAAGAAGACAAAATAGGTGTAGGGATTCCATAAGAATCTCCTACTTACAATAGTACAAGTAATGATTAAATTCTAACAATTATACCTTTTAACACACTCCACTACTAACTCTGGACAAGGGGCTACTAGGGGAAATGCTGCTACATCAGCTAGACCACTTAACACCACCTTCTCTATTATAGAATCAGAAACATGGCTTTTGATTTTATTGCAAATCTCTTCCAAGGCACCCACTTTAATCATCGTGTCATCACACTCAGGAAGTGACCTAACCAAAGGGGAGGTTCATCCAAAATTTGGGAGCGGGGACTTCATGTTTCTTAAGAAAATACTTATAAAATATCGAGATTGCAGAAGGAATGAAGAGTCTTTCAATATCAAACTTTTCTAATGGCTTCAATTTCAAACAGGGACTCTAGAAGAGAGAAACACTAACCTGGAGATTCCGCACACTCTAAGCTTCTTAGGAAGGGAGGATACCTCTGCTTCTCCACCACTTTGACTTCACCAGAAAAACTTCACCAGAAGATTGATAGCACAAACTCTAATTTTATAACTGATTTTCTCACAAAATGTGTAAGATTCACATTTAATGACAATGCAGGTTCTTAATTAAATGTGACAAGAGTTTTCGCCTGATGTGATCATTAATTATTGCACCTCTGAAATGATTGAAATGACATATAAGTGTCACATCTAATGATGATCATATCCACAACACGCGCAGTTATATTTATTGCCTGCCAGTTGTCACTTCGATCATCTCACCGCTGTCTTTTCCTTCTTCAACATGCAAGCTTTGGTTGAACTATGAACTTTGATATAAGCTTTTTCAAAAATTAATTTCAATGGGTAATAAAGCATTGCTTCCTTTTGGTGTGTTTATAAAAAACCACGTGAGTAGAAAAAAAGACTAGACTCAACTACGCTTTATGCAAGATGAAGACCGCAATTGAACCTTGAACCTTGAACTAGTTAAGTTCAAGATTCAGAGTTCAACAATGGATTGGACTTTGCAAACCACACCGCTCACTTTCACATAAAGGCAAAGAAAAACAAAACACACCGCAAGGCGACATTGAACTTTGAACCTTGAACTAGATAAGTTCAAGATTCAAGTTCAACCGACAAGGAGAAAATGTAAACCAGACTGAAAAATATTTGTTGACATTTTTACTTCTTAGATGACAAACTCCTGATTTTAGGCAATGACATAGTGTGGGATATAAGCAAAAATCAGGGGGTAACACTCAGTGCAGGCACCAGAGATGATTCTCTCCCTAGCAAAGCACTACAACACACCCACCCAGGTTATTTTGCTTGTTGCTTCCCTCCCACTGAATTACCCAGTAACCATAGTAACTCTTGATGTTGCCACCTTTGCTTCGGGACTGGAGTTTGAGAAAGTTCCACAGCTTGCCCGACAACATCTCAATTCTCACTGGTTGAAGTCCCCGAGGAAGGACTACAAGAAAATGAAGCTAGAGATCCCCCACAGAGATTTCAAGGAATGTGTACAGGCGGGGATCATCTTTTTATGACGGATCTTCAGGGAACCCCATGCTAGGGAATTTTTGGCATGGATGTATTATTTTCTATACTGCATCACCACCCATGGACAAACCTTTGACTGGGCGAATATTATCGCAAACCATGTGGATTTTCAACTAAACAACGTTAGCCGAACATCGAAGTTCCACATGACTTCGTATGTATTATGGGCACTGGCCCAACAAAGACCTGCACTCTGAGGTTTAGTTATAGTGGGCATCCTTGGGAACGAGCCTGACTAGAGTGCACCTTGGGATCATTATCTCGAGATTAAGTGGGAAGCTCGCTTCCCCAATTTTTGCCGGGTAGATGACACCTTCATTTACCACAACATTTTGACACTTACTCGAGATTCCAGGTACCAACTGTCCAAGGAAGAAATGACCTTGGTGAGTTCTTACGACAATTACTTTATTCAATTTCAACAACATTCTTACATTTGGGTGACTGGGGTTTCTGGCTAGCCCTACCTACTCCCCAATCATTGTGGGGATATGATTATTATTTTGGATTTCTGCAGGCAAATCCTGGAACTTCACGCATTTTATGGAGTGAAGAAGGTTACCTCCATCCCATTCCCGATCACTTGCGGGAACTATTCTTGTAACCTTGGAGCGGCCAAGGAGGCCGACAATGAGTTGAAGAGTCTAGGACTGGCCGAGCTCCACCTGGCAAGGAACAATTTTGACCCACTTGGTAAGATAAGCACAACACTGCCCCAGGTGTCCACACCACATGAGCCTCAAATTGAGGATTTTTGGGCAGATTGCCAAGATGATTTCGACCTTCGGAGTCGGAAATACTCAAGGATGACTAAAGGGATGATGAAGAGCCTCGACCTTTGGACCTTTCCAAAAGATTTTTTAGATAGTGGGCCTTTGGAGGACCTATCGTACAAGGCGCAGGGGATCAACAAGATGGATCTCCCTCTGGTGGATTGGGACACCCCAGAGATTTTGACAATTGATTACGTCACCCAGGGTGTCATACAACACAACTACGATTTCTTTGCACAAGTGTGCAAGAAAAGCTCCCACCGGGGTCCAATTTTGCGGGGGTCCACTTCGGCCTTCAGAGTAGATAGGCTGAGAAAAAATAAAGGGAAAGAAAAGGAGGGAACCCCAGCTCAGGTTATGCCCCCAGCCCAGACCCCATCCTCAATTCCACCTGAACTTATGGAACAACTTCACACTCAGATGGAGGCGTCTCGCCAGCTGAGTGAAACATTAAGCACAAGGCATTCTCTCGACCTTCTGGTTACTCCAGTGGGATCTACCCTCCTGGCAAGGTCCCCTTCACTGGCAGCACTCATGAGTCAGCAGACGGAGGCCGAAGACAAAACTACGACCATTTTTGATGTCAGGGCCCCACTGCAGATAAGAAGAAAGAAGAAAAGGGTTGATCATCCCCCAAGCACAGATGCAGGTCCCGGGATGCCAAACATTTCCCAGGTGGAACTCATCCCTTCTTCTCCTGAACCAGAGGATCCTCCAGTGGCCTCCCTTTCCCATGATGATTTTGATGACCTCTTCCAGACGGAAGACTTGGTGAACTTGCAGGCCGATGTGGTGAGGACAATGGAGGAGATCAATGCACAAGAAGAAGTAGCCCTAGAAAAAGAGTTTCAGGACTAGGAGCAAGAACAGACATAAGAAAATCCACAAGATGTGGAAGAAACACCGGTCCCGGGGACCAAAATAGAACTAAGGCAAACACAAGATGAGCAATCAATAATAAATGGGGAACTCGAACCTTCAGGAGCAACCGTACCCCCAGTTGTCACGCTCCAAATGCCTCTAGTTACTCCGGGTGATCAAAGGTCCCAGAGTGTGACATTCGGCAAGGTGGTCTCTGCAGCCCAATAACCAGATCTAGGCCAAACACCTTTGGCCTCTCCAAAAGATGTGCCCTTGGAGGAGAATGTCCGAGCGGATGGCGCCGAGGAAGAACAATAGCAACAGGATGAGGGGGATAACCCCAGAAATGTGGATACTAAGACCATAGATGGTGGATAAGAGGGAAATCCCGGAGACACAGATGTGAATGCCACTGAAGTGGAGGATACAGGAAATCCCAGGGAGCAAGGAAAGGGGTCCAATGCGACTATGGATACCGGGAAAACACCACAGGGCCTCGAAGGAGACCCCAATGCCCAAGTCTTAGCAGCAAGACTGCCCAAGCCACAACAATGGATGGTAGAGTCCCAAAAAAGAAAGGCCCCGACAATAGCAAGTGCCCCTCTCCCTGGCAGAAATGATGGCCCAGAATCAAGAGGCTAAGAGGATTTCTTGCTTGGACCTTCCATACCCTCTGGATTGTTCTGGGAGGAAGTACAGTCACAGTAGTTGCAACACCTCCCCTAGATGCAGAAGCGAATGTCGTAAGGGCTGAAGATTATACAGTTACAGAAGTTCCTTTTGGGAGGAGAGATAAATAGGGCGAATTGGACCTGTTGAAAGAAGCTACTCGGGTAGTTGAGGCCTGGTATGACAAATAGGCACAAAAGCTGAAAGAGGAAAGAGAAAAGAATGAAAATCTCCTCGAGCTTCTTGCAGAACTGACACAACCACTGGCCGAGATCCATCCGAGAGCCTCCACCTCCGGAACACCACTCTCGTAGGGTGATGTGGATGCTCTAAGGGCCATGAAAAAGAAACCGCAGGCTGTAGATGGGTGCGTCGCTGAGAAAATCACAGCTGTAAGGCAGTTCCTAGCAGCGACACTCCTAGAGCTTTATCAAGCCAACAACCTCATGGGCCAGGTGAATGGCGTCGTCTCCCTATGGGAGAAAGATATAGAAAAATATGAAGAGTGGAGGTTCAAATTAGAAGAAGTGATGGGCTTTGGGGAGGAAATCATCACAGAGATAGGTGTTTTGGGAGATGAACCCTTTGGGTTCCTCCGGGCTCAACACTCTAGACTTGGCCTCAAAATTAAGGTGAGCAAGTAGCTGGTAGCGACCCTAAAGAATAGAATCTTGGTAGTCCAAAATTCTTTGGATTTATATACGGATTTTGTAACAAGGGTTTCTCAAGTCGATCCCTTCACCACTGGAACTTGTGCTCAGGAAGATTTTGTACTAAGTAAATTTGATGAGTTGATGGAGTCTCGATACTAGTCTGCTGAAGATTTTGATGGAGGGAAAATGCCATGATTAACGAAGATGATGCTCTGGGCTCGTGACGCAGTGAAATTGGCTATAGAATTCAGGGAAGGAGCCGACGATGTTGACAAACAATTTGGGGTTGTCAACGACCATTGGGACTGTGTCAAGGACGTAGATGAGGAAGGAATTGGCCAGGTTTTGGAGGCCTTGAAACAAAACAAGGAACGATAAAGTCCTCCGGTCCCCGAAGATTTTCACCATTAGGGTATAGTTTTGAAGATTCATTATTCTTTGAGCATAAGCTCCCAGACTCTGGAATTTTGGGTCCATAGTTTTTGTATTCATTTACAGTGATCTGCATCCAGGTTCCCCAGAGCCGACCGATCACTGTCAAAGCATTTAATAAGGGTCAGTAGGTTGGTGATCCTGATAAGGCATGTCAGGTGGAGGGGATGGCTCTGACAAATGATTCTCTCAAGGTGCCACTCCTACATTAACTACCTAGTGCACATCGAAGACAGTGAGCTGCAATTCACATTTATGAGACATGTAACCTCAAATACCGTGACGATCAGACTTCTTCCATAAATACCCCGACACTCTTCTCTATGCTGATTCTTCCAGATTTCTCCTCTTATCTTCCTCTTTTGTCTTGTCAGACCTCTCCACATTTCGAGGTGATTGTAAGTGGTGCAGGTAGTACCGGCCACATGATAATGTATTCTATTTGTTGCATGTACAATTAGATTAGGTTCGTTTTAGGTCAAACTTTGTGTATAAATAAGAAGTCTGATGCCATAACAAGGGTTGGAAAAATTGATGATTTTGCAGTCCAACAAGTAATAGAAGCATAGTATTTCAGTTTTCAGTTGTTTTCAAGAGCTCAATGCTCAGTTGTTCTTAGTATCTTATAATTCTCCCTTGGAGCCATGATTGTACTCGCCAGTGATGCTGGAATCATTTGAGTTAATGAAGAAGGGAGGACATCTCATGGTTATCTGTTATGTGTTGTTCTGATCTTTGGAGTTAGCAAACATCTTTTTGTGCAGTATATTTTCTCATGTCCTCTGCTCCTATGTTCTAGTTTAGATTAGTGATCTTATCTCCCGTTGCTACTGAATGCATATGACTCACTGGTTCTTTGTGTATTTGGTATTTAGTGTAGTTTCTTACATTAGAGCATTGTTTGATGTTTGAATATTTATTGCATAACTATAGGTAGAAGCATGTATCTAGCCTTGATTGATCTTTTGAAGTTTATTTGATAATCCAAATGCTTGCAGGAAACCCCATCCCATTTAAAATCCCTGAGAAGATGAGTAAAAACCAGCTATCCCCTCACACAATAGTCACCTGCTCAACTTAGCTCCCCCGCACCATCGAGACCCGACTACCAGGTGCTTGGAGGATAGGAGAATTTATTCTCTGGTAAACCTTTTCAGGTGGAGTTGGCTGGTACCCCGGTATCCGATGACAACTTTATCTTTGTTGGTGGAGCCGATCACAAAGTCTCGTCAATAGAATTTTGTTGTCTGCCATTTCAGAGGTGAAAGACCCTCCCTAGTTGGTATTTGCAGTTTTAGTGGGATTCAACCCTCACCCAACTCTGCTTGTTCTATGTTTGGATCTGGCGAATCTAAAGTACTATCAACTGATAATTATTATTATCTCTCCTGGCAAGTATTGATTTCATCTGTCATTGTGGATTGTATTAGTTCCTTACTTCCTTTTGGTTCGAAGGCACATTTCATACCCCATAGGCATCTTCCTCCAGACATTCCCAAACACCTTCCAACCGTCACCTCCCGACCACCACCATATGACCTCTATGCTGCATCGTACGACCCCCAGTTCCTACCGTACAGCCATACCCAATCACCATATAGCCTCCCTGCCGTCACCATACGACCTCTTTGCTGCACCGTATGACCACCTAGCTCCTACCATACGACCACCCTTAGCCATAGTACATCCACACCTCTCCCTATTGTACAACCACCTAGCCATACCATACGGCGTTCCAGCAACCGCATGGCTACATGCCTTCCTCCGTACAGACCTTCTGTCCATCGTACGACTTGTAGTTTCAGGCGCCAGAGTCAGGAACTTCAACATCGGCGTGCCAGGGGGCTCGGAAAATTACATAATATGTAGTGTCATCCTTGAATGTTTCTTCAATTTATGCCTTTGGGTATTAAAAAATTTGAGACAAATTTGTACTAAGTTGAACATTTGCATTAGAAGAAGAGACAACTCCTTGCCAAGTGAAAAGAATCCCAAACTATGATTGTGATCAATTTTGAAGAAATTATTTTAATACTTTAATCATTTATGTTGTAACACATATTTCTCTAAAAACTTGTTACCCTTGACCAAGTGATTGGGTTGAACATTCAAAGTTAAAAATGGCTTGTGATCTATGAAATATTCTACCATGAACCAGTTGCTTTTCATGATAGATGTTAAAATTCCATGAAGAAGTGTATTTTAATTGCAACATATCTCTTTAAGATACATGCATGTTGAGGTCAACTACTAAGAGCTATGCAAGCATAAAAAAACATGTTTATAAGACAATTTTTAATTTTTAATTTTTTTAAATTAAATTTTGAGTATAATTATACTATAGCCTTTTGATACCTCTATAGACAATTCCCAACTACCATGTTCAAAAGTTCACATGGGATTTTAGCTTTATACAAGTACTAAGAAATTCTAATAAATTTTCTATGAGAGTATTAGTGTATACATGCATTTCAGTTTTAGTTAATTTTTTACTTTACAATAAAAAAATACTGCACTAATTACTATCCTATAAAGAATCTATTTATATTCCTCTAATGACTCTTTACAAGTTGATGATGACTCCCCTTAGGATGATAACTCCCCTTAGGATGATGCTCCTATTGTTGATTTTGCCTCCTCAGACTTGATGAACCTTGCTCCAACTCTTGCTGCTAGTGCGACCCTTTCTGGCTACATGGACCCTCTTCAATCTGCTACCCCTACTCTGCTCTAACCTTTGGCTGGTGATGTGTTCCCTTCTTAGCACTTTGCCCCTTGTGTTGATAGTATCTCAAAAAGGGTTTCACCACTTGCTCCCTGTTGTGGCAGGGATCCTAGCGATAGTATCGCCTGGACAATTGTCCAATGTCATAGGAAAATTGCTCTTCAATCTTTCATTCTACTCCCCATGTTGTGGGTGAGTTTTCTACCCACTCTTGAAGCGGGCTACTAGCTTTTATGCTAGTGTGTTGTTTATGGTCTTTTCTTGACCCTGTTGTAAATGACCTTTTTGGTTTGTCTTTGTAAGGGCCAACACCCCTTTTTCTGCTATTTGTCTGTTGTTGATCTCTATTGACTCCTATGGGCCGTGGTTGTGTAAGAGACAACACCCTTGTTTTGTTGTTGCTTTATATAAAAAAAACAATCTATTCAATAAATTGCAAAAATTGTATTTTTTTATAATTAAAATTTCTTTATGAAAAAATACATAGTGAAATCATGATAACTATATTATAGTTTAATTTGGTATAGAAAATATCTCTTACTTATCAATTGATGAGCTGAAGGGGCTCTATAATAAATAGATCATAAGGCACAACAATTGTTAAATGGGGTAGCAAGCTAAGCAAGTTTAACTTTGGAGGAAACTCTATGATTAAGTACACTTGAGTTAGAGTAATATTGGAATGACGGACCTCTCAGAAATGTCCAATGCTTCATCTTTATGAACATCACCTAAACAAATAAATAGGAACTATACCATTCATTCTCATAAAAAAAGAGTCCTAATATTAAAAAAAAATCATCTCTAAATTGAACCTTTACATCTAATGTAGATATTTATAAACAATCCAACAATATTTTAAAAGCAATTTGAAAGATTTGCTTACAGGCGGGGTCGACAGTCAAATTTAGGCCGCACTTCGTGCCACCAATTACCTTAAATATCTAGTACACAAAAGCCTGTGGTTTTATTATGAAAATGAGGTTCGCCAGCAATACTAACAACTCAAAACCGCAATTTTCGACGTACTCTCTAAACGCCAAAAGCATAAACATCAGACACGTGTTGGACTAAGTACCATGAAGCGCACGATTTTTATTTTCGGGGTCTCCAATTCGACTCTACATTTGAAATAATATAAACAAAAAAAGTATTGTCCGCTTTTTCGCACTGCAAAACCAAACAAAAAGAGCAGTCACAGAATGTTACAAATTGCGCAAAGAAGCAGCAAGCAGGTTGCACGTTCGATTCTCACCCGAAGTCGCTATGACGTTTTGAAAAGTCTCTCCAATGCTGCGGAAAATTTCTGGTATGTCGCTTCTATTCGACAAATTCACAATGCGACGAGAGATGCAAGTACGACTAGAGATGCTATTTATGTTTACGACACGTCGGGCCATCCAGGTTTCGAATCTGATGCCGTCACTCTGGGGTTGCTCAGTTCTCTGGCTAAGCTTAAGCCAGGCCTCGGATTGTTTTGTCCGATTGATCGCTGTATGAGACGCGGCTACAGGTCGGAGATGTTTGAGAAGATCATGATGTTGCATGGCTGCGATGTTGATGTCATGAAAGGTGTCACTATGGACCGCGCTTATCAGCTCATAGCCTCCGATAGAGAAGATGAGCTTCTTAGTGAAATTCTCGAAGGTCAGGTTTGAATGTTTGGACTAGTCTTGGAAAAAGTTTCAGTAAAATACAGGCTTAAAATAATATGTAGATTCTGCATGTGAACCGAGAAAGCTTTCGTTTAAACATTAAATATTTGTTCATTTTTGTTTACTTTTGAATTTTCGTTTAAGACAGAATTTAAATTTAAAATTATTTAGGTTAGAATTTTCTTTCAAATTTCAATTTTCTCTTTAAATTTCAGGTGACATAGAATTTGAGATCTTAAATTTGTTCTAAATTTTTAAGTAAGACATAATTTTAAACTTTTATGTGCTTTATATTTAAACTGAGAAAATTACACTGTATTTGACTTAATACAATTTTTCTTCAGAGAAGAAAGAAGTTTCTTTGCACTTGAGAATAAGTAGTATTTTCTAAATTTAAAATTTCCGATTAAATTGTTTGATGTATGCATAAAAAAACGACGGAAAATTAGCCTGCATTATAACACACGTGTTTTCATTTTTTGGATTCTTTAGACACTGGAAAATTAGTCTGCGTTTCAACATAGATTTTTTTTGGTTCGGTTTAGTTTATTCATATAAATAGGGAAAAATTTGCTTGCGTTTCAACACAGGATATTTTTGGTTTGATTTACATACCTGATACAGGAGAAAATTTGTTTGCGTGGAATTATTTTTTTGGTTAAATGTATTGTTCTTAACAGCCGAAAATTAGTTGAATATTTCTGTGAATTGCGTTCTGAAAGTGAATTTTTTTTATAGAAAAGTTACTTGTTTGAACCAGGAAATCAGTTTGTAGTCTTTAAACAGGGAAGATTAATGTGCATCTGAACAGAGATTTTAGGTTTTCTTTTGTTAAAAGAGAAATTAGGTTTTTCTTCAAACAAGAAAAAGTTTGCCTTGAGTTTTGTCGTATTAATTGGATTTTTTTCAATAAGGGAAAAATTAGCCTGCGATCAATATTGGGAGTTAGGTTTTCCTCGAGGAGAAATTATCACGCAATTTGAATATAGGAAGTAGTTTTTTCTTTTTTAAAATAGTTAATAAAAAAGGTGGAAAATCAGTTCGTGTTTCAACCTAGAAATCGGAAATAAGTTTTTTATCTTATTATCTTAGGCTTTGTGAATCAAAGTGGAAAGGATTTTATTCTTTAACATGGAAAAATGATATACGTTTGAACAGAGAAATTGGTTTTATCTTTATTTAAGGAAAGATTTGTTAAACTCTGAGAAAATAAATTACATCTTCTTTAAATGGGGAAAGGGTAGTTTGTGTTTGAACTTTGAACATAATTTTTTTTGATTTTCATTTTAAATTCAATAGCAAAAAATCAGTTTGTGTCTAAATATGGAAATTAGTTTTTTTGAAAGAAAAAAGAAAGAAAGAGGAAGTCATTCACCACTTGAACACAGGAGAAAATTAAATTGACTTTGAAAAAACAATTAAATTTTTTCTTGTGATAAATTTCAGTTTCCACATATCCTCCGTAGATGTCACAAGTATGTGGTATGCTTCTGGTTTTAACTCTTGGGGTACACCACACCTTCAAAGCCATTCAATGTGGGGTAAATATTTGTCTTCATTATATTGTATTTACCTCTTCCTTCGTATTATGAAATCACAACTTGCTTGCACCATGGCTGTCATTCTCTTCTTTTCATCAAAACTTAAGATCTACCATGCTTGAACATTTTGAACAATGCAAACGATGAAATGCAGACATGCACCTCATGTTATTGATTTCATTTTTTACTAAAATTTAAATCAAATGCTGGTTGTCTCTTTAAGACTGATATATTGCTTGTGGCATCCATTTCAGTTTTGGCAGTGAATATAAGTCCATGCCCATCACATGGGATGCGGAGTCACTTGTTGCTCTAAAATACAGCTTTGCTGGCTTTCCTCTAGAGAATTGGGTGGAAGTCTCTGCAAAGACCGAAAAATTCATAGCAAATTTGTTTTCCCACTTGGTCATGAACTATAAATCAAAGCATAAATCTACCAAGAGATTGCATGTAAACACTAGAGTGTTCTATTCCTCATTTAAATTAAAGATCACTCTTCAAGCAAATAGAGTGTCATACTTTGGCTTGTTTTATACAGATAGATGTCTCACTCTAATACATATTGGATAAGTAGAGTGTCTCATTCCATTACGGGTTTAATAGCCAGAGTCTCTCACTCCATTAAAGTTTTGATAATCACACTCTTATAGGTTCTCTTAAGCAAAGTGTCTTACTTGAACATGTCACCTGATTTTTCCTTGATGTTGTCATGTCATCTTGCTACACATGTCACATGCACTAGCATTTTTCCTTATTGAACAAAATGAGTTGTCTGCTTGAGCTTCAGCGGATGATCTCTTTAACGAGTTAAAGAGCGTCAATCCCTGTGCATAATACTTCAATTTGAGCGAAATCTCCTTAGTCCATTCTGCCCATGCATTTACCATGATTAGATCATTGTTCATGGAACTCATGGTTAGCTTAGTGAGTGGGCTTAATTCCAGATGAATTCTTATACACTTGAGTTAAGCATTGTACCTGACCAAAATGCTCATCCTTTAGAGTTACGACACACAACTCAGGATGACTAGGAGAATCAATGTTAATATCTCTCATTCTGTAATGCAGTAAAGGATTGTGAACCCAATCAAGGGCCACTGATCCAAGCAGCTTCCTGCACATCTTATTCGGAGTTTCAGAAATTACAGTATGATTGGCAATAGCTTCATTACAGCATTATGCCAGAAGCTCAGAACTTTTGATACCAAGACAAAAACATTTTGCCATGTGTCCCTAATTTAGGCACTTGGCCCATGAATAAATATTATTGAAAACTCAGAAAGTAATAATCCAAAAAATATACATTTAATCCCAATAACTGCTGACATAAAGATCAGTGCAGCAGCAAGTCTTGATTCTCATGACCCTATCTAAATACTCTTGATTTTTTTGTTTGTTTCGTTACTATCATTTCAATAGGTGGGACTTGGGAATCTCTCTCTCTCTCTCTCTCTGTAATGTACCCACGGCACCCCTGATCCAATTTCTTCAGCAAACAAACGAAGATTGAAGGTTGTACGGTGTGGCTGGTCCTTACAGTTAGACCTGGCAGCCCCTACGGTGGTTTGGCAGTCCCTACAGTGGAACCTGGTAGTCCCTACGGTTTTTTGGCAGTGCCTACGGTGGAGCTTGGCAGTGCCTACGGTGGTTTGGCAGTGCCTACAATGGAACCTGGTAGTTCCTACGGTGGTCAGGAAGTCCGTACGTGCTATGTTTGCCCCTCGGGTTTGCTTCTTCGCTGCAACGCAATTGCTTAGCAATTCTCTCGATGTTAACAGATGCATTGAACAATGAAGTACCAGAAATGGAACAATTGCCAGGAGGTTATATTATGAATATTGAAGTACTTCGGATTTGCCAGATCCGATACAAGCAGAACAAAGCAGAGTAGGGTGAGGGTTGAATCCCACCGAAACTGCAACAAGCCAAATAGGGAAGGTCTTTCACTTCCGAAGTGGCACACACCAGAACTCCAACTGGAATTCGCAATAATAATAAAATATCAAAACTCAACATATCTACGACTACCTACATACCGGGCGTAAATACCCCTTCGGAGAAACTCCCGAGGGTTTACAAAAGAACGCCGACCCAGTAAACACCTATGGACAATAATTAAATAAAAAGGCCCCCCCCCCATTAATTAATTGAAGGTCCTTAATAATATTTCTTTTAAATAGGGACCAAATAATTAATTAACTTAATTAATTTATTCTCTATCAATTTGGGGACATTACAGTCCATCCGTTTGCGGGTGGTAGTTGGTGCTTAGAGTAAGCTCGGTTCCACACAGTCTGAATAATTCCTGCCAGAAGTGGCTCATGAATCGACTATCTCTATCAGTGAAAATATTCCGAGGCAAACCATGCTGTCTGAATACCTCACGAAGGAACAACTATGCTACCTGTGTAGTTGTATATGTAGTGGTAATCGGAAAAAAGTGAGCATATTTTATCAACTTATCAACAACCACATATATACAATCTCTCCCTTGGGCCTTTGGCAAGCCCAAAATGAAATCCATGGATAAACATTCCCACTTTCTGTCAGGAATTGGAAGTGGCTGAAGTAGTCCTGTAGGGTAAGTGTCTTCCTGTTTATTCTGCTGACATACATGGCACTCTTTGACATATTTAAGGACATGCTTTGAGCCCTTTCCAAGAAAAGCGCTCTTGGACCTGTCTATATGTTTTGAAATATCCCAGGTGTCTTGCCATCGGCTCATCATGAAAGAATCTCAACACCCTGCTCTTCATCTCCGATCCTGGGGTCAAATAAATTCTGCCTTTGTAAATGATCAACTCATTTACAACAGTATACCTGCTGTCCTAAATAGACCCCTCAACTATCCCTACAACTCAAGTGTCTTTGGCATAATCTGCCACAATCATATGTTGCCAATCCTCTGAAATCTGAACCATAGAGCTCAAATGTGGATGGTGAGATAAGGCATTAGCAACAACATTCTGCGTTTCTTTGACATAAGTGATGTCAAAGTCATATGCTTGCAATTTACTAACCCACTTTTTTTGATGATCATTGAGGTCTTGCTGTCCTAGGAAATGCCTCAGGCTGTTATGATCAGTTTTAATGCTAAATTTGCTGCCCACAAGATATTGCCTGAACTTGGCCAATGCATACATAATGGCCAACATCTCCTTATCATATATGCTGTAGCTCCTTTTTGGCCCTCTGAGTTTCCGACTCTCATAAGTAATCGGGTGCTTATCCTGCATAAGCACGACACCAACACCCTCACTAGAAGCATCACACTGAAGCTCAAAAGGCTTCGTGAAATCAGGCATAGCAAGAATGGGGCAGGTAGTCATAAGCTCCTTAAACCTCTGGAAACAAAACTGTCCCTCAGGAGTCCATATGAACGCCCCCTTTTTCATCAAGTCCGTCAAAGGTGTTGCATGGCGTGAATATCCACTAACAAACCGGCGATAGAAGCCGCATAGACCTAGAAATCCATGTAGCCGAGTGAGGTTCTCAGGAGTAGGCCAATCAACAATCGCGCAGATCTTCTCAGGATCCATCCGTACACCCTCTACACTGATAATGTGACCTAGGTACAGTAACTCAGTCATACCCAAATCACACTTGGACTCCTTCGCATAGGACTCCCTATCCAAAATACTAAAAAATGTATCCAAATGTGCAAGATGCTCCTCCCACGTCCTACTATATACCAAGATGTTGTCAAAGAAGACTAGCACAAACTTCCTCAACTGAGGTTGGATGACTCTTTTCATGGTGGACTAGAAAGTAGCGGGCGCATTGGTTAACCCGAATGGCATAACCAAAAGATCATAATGTCCACAATGACAATGGAAGGCAGTCTTCTCTATATCTTGCTCTCTGACCCCGATCTGGTGATAGCCTGATCTCAAATCAATCTTTGAGAAATAACAAGCGCCATGTAACTCATCGATCAACTCATCGATCTGTGGAATAGGGTACCATTTTTTGATTGTCCTTTTATTCAAAACCTTGTAATCAATGCACATAAGCAAAGTACCATCTTTTTTCTTCACCAATACAACTGAAGAGGCAAATTGTGACTTACTTAGCCTAATGTGTCCCATAGCGAGAAAATCTTTAATTGTTTTCTCAATCTCATCCTTCAATCGCTTTGGGTGCTAGTAAGGTGTAATCATCACGGGTTTTGCACCCTCCAACTCTATAATGTGCTCAATGTCCCTGTCTGGAGGTCTACCAGGTGGAATGTCACTGAAAATCTTCCCATGCTTAATTCTCAACTCCCAAATGTTTGGATGGTACACCTTTTTCTGCCCCTCCTGTGTAGACATCAATGTACACTCGTCTGCCCACTCAACCATGTCATGCCGCATGAGCCTCTCCATTCTTCTGAGTGTAATCATCTTGAAATTGCTATCCTTGATGGATTTCAGTACATGTGTCTTCCCATCCATCTTGAAAGATCTCCATCTCACGAAGGTCAAGTGTAAACTTGCCTATGTCATGAAGCCACCGCATATCCAACACCAAATCAGTGTCTCTCATAGTCACCACATAAAAATCAGTTTTGAATTCATAATTGTTCACACGCAATGGAAGACCTGTAATCATTCTGTTACACTTAAGAGTGTAGCCATCTGCAACTCTCACCCGTATGCCCTCGAACTCCTCAGTATGGATCTCATGTTTCTCCACTAGCTTGACATCAATGAAATTATGTGTGGCACCTATATCTTGCAAGGTAATAACCTTCTGACCAACCAACACACCCCGCATTCTGAAAGAACCTTCCTTTTGAATACTAGTGAGGAGTGCTTCCTTAAGCTTATCATCCTCATGTACATCCATTTTTTCCAACTTTTTAGGCTCTTTTTCGTCATTTTCAGCCTCAAATTCTTTCTGATCAGCTTGCTGGTCCGAATTTTCAGATTCGAAATCTTCACTATATGCCCACATAACACGGTTCGCTTTCCCCTTAGGTCTTAAGGGACAATCATGGTTTTCATCATAGGGTCCTTTGCAGTAGAAATATAGTTTCTTTTTCCTCAAATCATTTAATGTTTCTTTCTCCAACGGTGCTCCTGTTGATTTTCCCTTTTGATCTTTGTTAAAGTCTGATTTTTCTTTGTTTTTAGGAAAGTGTTTGTTATCTTTGTAGGAGGAGGATCCCTTGGATGGAAACTTGCTTTGGGAAGTTGCAAGTTCCATACTCCTTGCTTTCTTCATTGTTGTTTGGAGTGTAGGAGGGTCAAATGCCTTTACCCATCCCTTCAATGGTTCCAAAATTCCTATAAACAACACTACCAACCTCTGATTGGAAATGTTGGTTACCAAATATGACAACTTCTGGAACTCTCCAATGTAAGCCTCCAAACTACCCACCTGTCTAAGCTGAGCAAGGTCTCTGAAATAGGATTCTGGATCCTTTTTATCAAACCTTTTTACTAGTAAATCAGCAAACTCCTGATATGTGGTGATTTCATCATGCTGCAAAGTGATCATCCCGTTATGCCACCACTCATGAGCCACTCCATCAAGATGCAATGTAGCAAGTTTTATTGCATCTCCCTCTGTCATTGGCCTCAAAGTGAAATAGGTGTCCAACTTATGTATCCAGGACTGTGCTGTGACTGTCCCACTCCCATCAAATAAAGGTAAAGTGAGCTTTCTTGTAGCAAACTCTAAATCCCTATGCGGATTTCTAGGCCTTCTGTCTTGCCTAACTCTGGCAGTCTCTCTCTTTTGTCTCATATACTGAACAAAGTTTATATGTTCTCTGACATCAGGTGGTAGCAAACTGCACTCATCATGCAACATCATGACATTATCTACAAATTCAACCTCCTCATCTCCTCTTCTTTCTTCTTCCGGTTCATCTCTCAAGAAAGTGGGCCTTGTAGGCCAATCAATTGTGCGTGTAGCTGCCCTGTGTGCTCTAGGAGTCCCAACTGCACTCCTATTGTCATCTAGTTCCTGGTCTGGCCTCCTAGGAGGAATCATCTTCTGAATGACAGCGGTAAGCTGCTGCAGAGTGTCAACTATTCGCTGGTGTCCATTCTGAAAGCCTCTCATAGTTTTCTAATTTCTCTATCTGCATCCCGTGGTGCACTGTTCTCTCTTCTGTCCCCCATTATTTCTCGCTGTACCCTTTTGCGTGTGTAATATCTACGAGGACCAATCTCTGATGGCTACAAAAACTTTCTTAACCTTCTAGGATGGCAGGATTAAGGTTCTGATACCAATGTAGGAACTCTTCAAGGCTCTAACTGGTGAATTGTTTCTTTTTTGTTGTTTGCAATTTTTTGTGTTTTTGAGATGGTTTAACATAAAAAGCAATACATATGCTGAAATAAAAACTTCTGGAATTTGAAAACTAAACAACGAAGGAATGTAATAGAGGATTTCAAGCATTCTTCTTCATTATTTCATAGGGGAAACTCATTACAATCAAATGACATACCTGATATTGTGGAAGAAGCCCTTTCAATAAGTGCAGGCTGAAAAAGCAAGACAAGAACGCTAAAAATCTCCACCAATCAGTAACAAAGTCTTCAAGTGTTGATGCCAAATTCTTTTTTAACCTTCGGCGTCCTTTATTATATTTTTTATTGAATTTTTGGGGCCCTTCTTCATCAAAGTCGTACCTAGTTGGGGTTACATGGTACGGTTGTAGATGTGCATCAAAAAGGAGGCCGTACGACCCTCAATAACCAACCAATAACTCCTTCAATGGATGCACCCAACTTGCACAATCAACTGCCCTCAATCTGATAATAAATTCTGGAATTTATTCCTCCAATCAACACAATAATGACCTCTGTATGAAGCCAACCCAATAAGAAATATCAAGTGAATATTTCACACCCTCTGACTGCTGCTATAGAGAGGAAGCAACGCTCTCCAATGCCGATAAGCTCAGAACTCTGCAGAAACCCTTGGTTTCTCACAAACTCCAATGCTCCAGCGAAGAAATTTCAATCAAAGCATAAAACATAATGAAGTTTTGATTTCTCTTGCAAACTTATAAACTACTTCAAGAAGTGCGATTTCCCCAAAAAATATTTTAAATGTTGTTTGATTTCAACTTAGGAAATCTTTTAATAATTCATTAAGTTTGACATTTATAATTAATTACTCAATTGGCCCCCTTCCAATGATGAATAAACCCTAAACGTTAAGTGAAATTATAAAGTTATTTTATAACTTTATAATATAAGCTCTAAATAATTAATGTTTATTTAAGTCAAATAAACATTAATATCTCCATGAATACACAATATCTTTGAGCGCCGTTTGAACTGTGAGCTGTCATGACAAAGCTGCATAAAACCATACCCCATTTCTAAAAATAGCAGGGGTCCCTCTCTAAGCATCTCAAAACTTACTATAAATAGCAATTACTGGATACAGAGTCCTGGAGGCCTCAAACGAACACCAATCTTGTAAAACTCTGACCACTGAAGAAGCTGCATCCCTCAAGGAAACCCTCTATCCAACCTCATTGGCCTACGAGGGTCAGTGATAGGCTAATCTACTCTTTTAATTGATGTCAACTAGAAGGGGACATCACAGCTCAGCAATATAGTTAGTGATAGGGACAACAAGTTCCTAAGCCTCTTTTGGTAGGAACTTTTCAGGTTGAGTGGGATTGAGCTCACCCCCAATACTAGTGAGACTGATCTCACCCCCAACACTAGTTACCACCCACAAATAAATGGGCAAATAGAGATAGAGAATAAATGAGTGGAACGGTATCTCAGAAATTACATCTTAGGGCAGTAGAGTGTGTGGGTTAAATGGCTGCACCTTGACGAGTACTATTATAATTCTACATATTACACCTATTAGGATGCCACCATTGATGTAGGAGCATCTTAGGATTTTGGCAATCTTGCATCAACTAAAAAGGTTTCCTTTAGTTTGTTTGTTGTTCTGTTCCAGTTGGGTAGTTTTTGTTGTTTTGCGTGGCAGTCGATCTGTGATTGTTATTTTTGGTTGCGGTCGTGACAACGTGTTCTTGGCTTCGTCTTGGAGCTTATCCTATGATCGCACCTCATTTGGTTTCATCGCGCATAAGTTATGTGTTGTCCTCAAATTTAAATTCTCAAAATTGAGACAACCCATGGGAAAAGTAAATCGAATTTTCAATTAATTATGGATTTAAAGGTTTATTTTCCATATTTTTGTCTTAATCCCTTTTTCTTTTATTTTTGTAAGTTTTATTAATATATTATATAAAATCTTATGTATAATTAAAAATGCAATGAGATTTTAATTTAAATCTTATCATCGCATGATTATTTGTATATAATACTTTGCATAATATATTATTTTAAACCCTCAAATGCATAATGTCCCGTCTGATATATGTTATGTAATATGTGGGTCAAGCCTAAAAAATCCGATCACATATTCTGGCATGCGAAGTGTGTTTCCTCTTGCATATGCTATATGTTTCCAAAAGATACGTTTTCCTTATCTCAAGTAGAGGGCGTTGATTTTGGCTTCAAATACATATCGTTTTGATATATTTAAAATGGCATCGATTCTTGTGGTTAAGATATATGTTTTTATTCCACCAAATGATGCGATTTTTAATTGCCGAGTCTTTGGTGTCGTTTTTAGTGGAAAAGCGTATCATTTTTAATAAACTTCCAATGTGGAAAGTCTCCCTAAAAGTCCGTGACTTCTCTGTTAGTATTATGGCGTCGTTTTTAACCCTGTTTACATATCGTTTTGCATAAAAATGTATATTTATTTTGTTTAAAAAAACGTGGCATGGTCTAAACTTATGTGGCGTTGAATTTGGTATGCTTTGCATATCATTTGTAACGAAAGGCTTGTGCAAAGGATTTTAGAAAGATTGTTTTTCTTCCCCAAAGTTTTAAAGCGCCGTTTTTAATAGACTTTGCATGTTGAGTCCTTTTAAATGCGTCTCTTCTCATATGTAAGTAGTGTCAATTTCTACTGACATCACATGTTTCAAAAGCATGTAAAGTTGTGTGCTATAGATAATAGAAAGCCCGTCCAAAGCATCTGATGAAAAGCCTGTCGCTGGTCTTCTAGGCTTGTATCGTGAGTAGCAAAGCCCGTAGGGGCCGTTCTTAAGTGAACACGTCATTCTTTCTACCTCAATACCTTTCATGAAATCTGTCATGTAGTTTCCAAAGCCCGTTTTCATTGCTAAAAGTCACGTTTTCTTGGATGACATTTTGTATAGTGATGCGAAGAGGCAGCCATGTTCGCGTGAATATGTTAAAGCTCATCGCGCTTCCTTATCACCGTTTTGGATGCTTGCAAAAGCCAGTAAAGGGCTGCGGTTTGGGATTTAAAACCCGTCCAAGACTTCATCATATGCAATGCTCATGTCAAAATCCGTCCAGGGCATAAAATGTGGTTTTTGGAGGAGGAATGGCATTTTAAAACTTGCAGTGACTACCATAGGACTCGGTCAGCACTTGCATTGTGGCTTCTACAATCATTTTAAACATCATTATCGACTTGTTGTGGAATTCGAGCTGGCAGTTATCTGGCATATGTTTATTTTTACAAATTGCCACCTGTCTGAAATCCCGAGATTAATGGTGAATGCATTAAAAGGGGATTGTGTTTTATTCCGATTAGAACTTATTCCAAGCATTGAACAATAGTTATGGAGATTTCTCACCCATTTTTTGCAGTGGTTGTCATCGTTTTGGTCTCTAAAGTGATTTTTTGTCTGGAGTCCTATCACTTGTCACAAAGATTTACCAGAACTTCAAACACGTGTATGATTGAAGTATTCGATGCAAAGAAGGATTATTTTTCTTTCAACAACTCTAGAAGTTTGCATTACAGCTCTAGAAGTATGGTGTCATGAGTATCATCTTATGTTTTTTCCAAAGTTACAAGATAAAGAGATGTTCTTCACAGTGATCTTCGGCATGAGCAAAAGGCAGTAATGGGAGAAAAGATCTTCCCAATTTTGGTGACAAGTGTGAAAATTGCAGGAATTACAGTAAGAGAATGGAAAGTGTTGGCATGGTTGTGGCGAGTGATATTTATCATGGGCATGGATAGTCTCCATAAAAGCATGAGGCACTTTGACATAAATGTTCTTAAGAGATAAATGATCATGATTCAAGACAGTGATATTGAAGAAGTTTAATGATGATGAAGCATTGAAATGAGCACAAAGATGTCGAATGATTCATGTTAAAATTCCTTGCTGTCAGGGTTCCTTCCTTTCATGTTATCTCTTAAGATTTCTTTGCAATTTCTTTGCAAATTCATTTAGATGTGAAGTTTGTAATCACTCTTCAAAACTCTTTTGTGCTTCATGTGATTATCTACTATTTGTTGCAAGAGTGTTCACTTGTAATTTGCATAAAAAATAGAAGAAGCCAATCAAATATTATTTAGCCCAAGGATGAAGTTTGGGTCTTGTTAATCACAAACTTCATCACAAGGAGGAATCTAGAGTTTTGTAAAAGATTTGTGGCCATATCAATGATAACTAAGGACCTTTCAAGGAGAGGACATCCTGGGCCGAATTAACTATTTAGGGGAAAATCATTGCAAATTTCAAAGCTTCAACATGGAGTACATCAGTGATATGCTGAATAAGGTTGGGGCAGATTTGGAAAGAGAATGAATATCTTAGTCAAAAAGACAGTCATAGTATAACAGTCATCTCACAACTTATGCATCATAAATATGAAAGTCATGAATACCCCTAGGTGTTGTGAAATTTCCAAGAAGGTTGCAATATTGGTTTACTCCTCAAAACACATTGCAAGAAAGTTCTCACAAAATGATGTTCTAGTGGAAAGTTTTTCCCCTTTATATGCAAACTATAACAAGGTTGTTCTTCCCTTCAAGTGTTGAAAGTTCATGTTGCAAATTTGTGGTACAACTAAAGATCTTCCCAAATTTGGTTCTTCCCATAGCATGCATGTTCTTCCCATGTTCTTCCCAATATGCGTTATGGATTGAAAAACCCACCTCTTTCATAATGTCCAATATGCAAAACCGTCAAAAAAGCCCACCTTTTTGTGTCCTTTTATGACCTCAAACAAATGAAGGTTCGTGTTGCAAGAAGCAAAGTACTCCCCATACACTTGCAAAGAAAAGAGATCTTCCCCGAAATACGGCATGTGGTGCTCTTCTCAACATGTGATTAAGTTTCAAATTCTTGATTACAAATTCCAAGGTTGCAGAAGCGTATGAAGCAGGAACAACCATATGAAGGAGTCATACAAAGAAAGGGATAAGCGATGCAATGATTGCAGGCATAGAATGCTTTAAAAACTGAGACAGAAAGACACAAAGATGCCTCCCACTGATCACCACTATGATGCAAAGCAATCAAAGATGCAGTTTCATATTCCGGTTTCAGATGCTTTCACCCAACCAGAACACATCAATCATCGGGCAGCTTGTAGCAGCATGAAGACTGACAGAGGATGATGCAAATAGATGTCGTGTCTTGTCAGACACTTAGTTTTATAATTTGTAATTGACAGATTACATGCAATGTAAGAGAAATATGTAATTGCATGTGATAGTATCACATGTAAAGTAGTCTCATGTAATCATGCTGCAAAGACATTAGGTCTTACAACATTGAATAAGTCAAAGTTAGTTAGTTGTTGATAAGCTTTGAATAGGTCTAAGTTAGTTAGAGATAAGGTTTGAATAAATCAAAGTGGTTAAGGGTTTCCCCTTTCTCCTCCACTTTCCTCTCTCTTTTCATATATAAAGGAGGGAGCTCATTGTAAATATGGATCTTTTGTTGTGTGCAAGTAAACTATAGGCAAAACTCTTGAGTTCTGAAGACTTTGTGTTTCATTGTAAAAGAGTTAAGCATTTGAATAAAGTAATAGAGATTAACAGACTTTGTGTTGTTGTCTTGAGCATTAATGGATGTATTCTTATGTTGCATTCATTGATCCTTGTTCATATTAAATAGTTTTCTTGTTTATATCATCGGAGCACCTTTAACCCAAGTTTTCTGAAGACTTTGTACTTTAGAAGATTGGGTTACTATAGAAAGTAGTGGCTGCAATATTCTAAGGACTGAAGACTTTGGGCTTCAGTATTGGGATTTGGATAGATAGAGTACTTATTTGAAGTGAGGACAAGAGATTTTGAGCTCTTGTATCATTTCATCTTTAGATAAATTCACTGTTGTCTCAGTTGATTGTTCTTAAGTCAATCTCTGAGCCACCGGTATTACTGTTGCAAGGGGAACTGTATATGTTACAGTTCAGTTCTACTTGAAGCCACCTGCGGTAAGAAGGGAGCCTCCCCTATTGCTGAGAGGAGAGAGTAATCTCACACACTGCTGCCTAAAAGATACATTTTACAAAGTTGTAGCTTTAGTGACTTTGCAAAATATTTAGCCAACATTATGGAAGATTCTTCGCGTATCTATCCTGTTCTTCATATTTCCAATTGGTGGTTGGGTTTTTCGATCATTTCCCGATCTTCCGGTTGGTTTTTCCGAGCGTGATCATGCCAGCTGATTGTTATGTTTGAGGCTGATATTATTGTGTGATCACATCTCTTAAATCTTTCATTGGAGGTTGTTCTTTCAGATTTGAGTCGTGACCTATTTGGGTATAATGTAAATACTCATTTCTTGGGGAATGTAATCTTTTCAAGGCCGACTAGATGTTGCGATGGATTTATAAGCTTATGGACTTGTTCCTAAGGAGCATGATGATCTCATAAGATTATTTGGCTTAGCTTGGGTAGGATTGTGAGGGTTTTTAGTGTAATCAGGCATGTGTTCTTGGCATGTATGACTCGCATGTGAAACAACATGTTGCAGTACTGTTGTAATGATTTCCGATGATAATAAAAGGCCGAATCTCTAATTTTTACCTATTTATCTTGTTTTCTTCTGTTGTGTTGTGTTGGCTGCAGCGATCTCCTTGAGGTTTCTCCATCCTTGACTGCATCAACCATTTATGACATTGTACGAGTATGAAGCTCCTAATATTATTGGTTCACTCTTTGGGGATAGTAGAGTTCCTAAGGCAAGATATTTGCTATAGGAAAGTTGGGACATCATGAAATCGTTGAAGGAAAACTTGTATTAGGTACAAAATGAATAGAAATTGTATTCTTATCAGCATCGTACAGAACACAACTTTGAGGTTGGTGACATGGTTTATTTGAGGCTTCAACCATACAAATAGTCCACTCTAAGGAAGGGTGGGTTAGAAAAATTTAAGCCATGGTTCTATGCCCCTTTTAGAGTCTCCAAGAGGATTGGAGAAGTGGCTTATGAGCTAGAGCTATTGAGAAGTAGTAGATTACATAATGTATTCCATGTGTAATGGTTAAAAAAGGCACTCGGGCATAATCTGGTCCCCTCTTCATAGTTTCCATTATTGGATGAGGAGGGAAAGCTGATTTTTATTCTTGAGGCTATTATTGGTTTTAGGGAGTGTACTCTACGAAGTAGGATTATCAAAAAATACTTTGTGAAATGGAAGAATCTGTTGGAGGAGGATGCAACATGGGAGAGTGAACAAATTTTGTAGCATCTCGAGTTGCAATTTCTTAGGGACAAACAAATTTTGGGTGGGAAAACTATAATGTTCCCTTCCCAAGAACTCATAGCTTGTTGACCGTTAGTCTATTCAACGGGTTCTTGTAGGCTAATGAGTTAGGGTTAGGGGACTCATTGGGGGTTTGCTGAACATTCAATCCGGCTATGCCATTGATGACATGTGTTGCATTGAGCTCAGTTGGTTAAGAATTCCAGTATGACTCTTTCTAGAGGGGTTTTAGAGATTTTTTTTGTTTTTACTATTTTTAGTGCATGACAATCTCAAAACTGACTTCGTTAGCAATGTTACTATTTCGGGTAAATTGGTAAATGCAGTTGATTATATTATTTTGGCATTTAATGTTGTCTAGAGGTATTATTTTGCATAACATTGAAAGTGTGAAAGTTAAATTAAATATTTAACTTAACATTGTTTAATAAAGTGACTTTATGTAGGTGCATAGGGTAGTTATAAGGTATTATTTTAAAATATCGAATAAAGTGATTGCCAACTTATGGAGACACAAGGAGATGTTAATGAAATAAAATATTGTGAAACCCTAAAAGGGGTGTGGAGTCTTGGAGATGAATAAATAGGCATCCTTGAGCTCATTTTCAGTATGTAACCCATGTTGTTGCTTAAGTGTAATTTCTTCTTAAATTTAAGTAGTTATATATGTTCCCATGGAAAATTAAAATTGTAGAAAAAGGATATATAGAATCTTTTCCTACTTTTGTGGAAAAACTATTGTGTAGGAAATGAAAACAAGTTGTGAAAAAAGGGGGGGCTTAAAATAAACAAGAGCTTCTTATTGAAAAAAATGTTAGGTGTCTTCCTAAATTTCTTTCCCTCATTTATTTGTCATTGAATTTTCTCTCATTCATTTATTTTTCCCTCCAAATTTTATTTGAAAAATTAATATTAAAATGATTTCTCAAAAATAAGCTGCAAAATTAGCAGCTGCATGGGGCCTTGCCCTAAGATTTGAAATTTGATAACAAAATTGTGCTGGATTGAACTTATTCTCCCTTTGACTGCGTGAGGTCGAAAACCTTCATAGATAGCATCTTCTTTGTTGTTGAAAGATTTAATCTAGAAGCTTGATTGGTGGTTTCATTCAGGAGTCACATTTGGGCTTTATTAGAGATTATTTTATTGATATCAATAGAAGATTCAAAGTGCAAATTTCAAGAGCAATGAGAGTAGACTTGAATGAAGATTTTAGTGCTTATTTATCTGTCATTGCTGGCCTCTTCTCTTTCCATAAGCAGGCCATACACTTGCTTGGGGCGTGAGGGCCTCATCATGCTAGACGCCATGATTATAGGGTGATTTCCTAGGGCGTGGGAATACTGCAGGTGAGTCGCCTATTATTGGGGGTGATTTTTATTGAGGAGATGTGTAGGGCTTGAAGCAGAATACATTTTCCTTGGGTTTTAGAATTCATAGAAGACTGCCAGTTCCTGGTTTGAGGCAATATTGTTTTCTTTCAACTTTGTATATGTCTGTAATGTCATTCTAAGAACATTTGACTATCTGGGTATTGCTCTTATTGGTTCTATATTTTTTTTCACATTTTGTATTAAATCTGAAAAGTAATTTCCAGTTGTGGGTATTGCTCAATATTGAACATTGGGGCATTACTTCTTTTTATATCATTGTTGCAAATATGTCCATCACATTATCTATTTCTGTTCTTCCTATTCTGCATTCAGAGATGTGATGTCCCTGTTTTAGTAGGTGTCTGGGACAAGCCATTGTTAGCCCATCATTGCGACCCTTGTGGGCTAATGACTTGATTTGAGGGTCTCTGATTGAGAACTTACTATTTATAGTAAGTCTATTTCTGTCAGTTTCCATTTGTGGCAGGGTGTCTGAGCAGTTGTCTTGACAGAGCAGAGCAGTTGGATTGGCTTGGGTTGATTATTTTATTAATTAATTATGACTTGATTAATTATATTATGGAGCTTATTTAATAAGTCAAGTCATTAAAATATTAATGATGATTAATTTGACTTATGTTTGGACATTATAAGTGCATGAAGGCTTATATTTGAATGTTATAATTTTAAATATTCAAACTTCAAAGTTGGAAGCATGAAGTTTTAAGTTATGAAAAGTGTCACCCTGAAGCTGCAAATATCGAGCCTTCTTGAAGAAGCTACAATCTCAGTAAATGAAGGTTTCAAAATTCTTCATGCATTACTTTTTGAACATTTTATAAAAACTTGGAGTCTTTCGAATTGCACCAGCTTGGAATTAAGGGTTTGGGTATTGCTGCCGAATTGTGAATTCACACCAGCATCATCACTTTGAATTGGTCTTGTTGCCAATGAATTGTGAATGGTTACGGTAAATCGGCTATGGTTTATGCTGTTCGTTTGGGATTCACAGATGTCTTATTGCTCCAGTTGTGGTCAGTCTTCTTATGCACTCTAGAGACAAGTTTGAAGCCGCCACCTTGCTTCTACATCAGCCGCGGCCAGTATTACTCATAGTGGAGATAATAACAGGTTTTCATCAATTGGAATTTGCTTATTATAACTTGTGTTTAAAATATTCCAGTTTGATAGTTTGTTACAAATTCAAATGAGATTTCTAGAGACTTGGCATAATTTATGTTTTGCAGTAGTTACTTTGAAATTATTTTGCTTCTTGAATTGAAATTTCATTATTTAGAAAATACAAAAAAACTTTATATATGTTGAAAATTCAAAAAAATAATCAAAATCCAGAACACAGAGATTATTTGTGGTTTGGGAATTGAGCCAGTCAGGCTCTTTACAAAGACAAACTCAAATCAGAAAAGTTTGGACAAAAAAATATAAGAGTATATATTACATTTTTTTTGGTATATTAGACACCTTGAGTTTCCTTAATGGCGCTAGGTGCATTCTGAGGCTTCCCGTGGTGGTGAATTGGGCTTGTTGGGAAGTTTTTAAATATTATATTTTATATATTATGGTGCATCCTGTAGTCTTTACAATCTTGAGCTATAAGGCTAGATATGGGATTCTTTTTGCAGGTCAAATATTTGTAAGATACAAATTTATCATGCCATTCTATGTTCTGTGTTGATAAGAAATTTCAGATTTGTAATTGTATTATATGTAGTGGAATATTGCTTAGATTGTGATTGTGTTCTTTGGGCAATTTCTAGATGTATTTGTGGTTAGATTTGATATTAAGTGCTGATATTATGCTTGAGCTATGTTGTTGTACTTCTTTTTGAAGGTTTTGTCTTATTGTTGTAGTTTGTTGGGAAATTCTTCCTTACTATCTACATTTCCAGTGGTTCCTACAGGTCAGATGCTGCTATCTATTGGCTGTAATAGTCTTGCATATGGTAGTCAATAAATCTATAAACAAAAAGATTGAATAAATAATTTAACAGACTCAGGCTGCTGATTGTTTGTGATTTAGTTTCTACGTAAGTTGATATTAGATACAAAATTTGGGATCACATTGCTGATTTTTTTGTCATTTATATTGCAGCATACATGACTTTCAGAGAGAATCATGACTTTGTTGTCCTGGAAGGGACGAACTTAAAAGGCTCTGAAGATGGTGCTTTGAATCTGAATGTAGATATTGCATATACATTGAATACTGCTTCACTATTGGTTGCAAATGCTAAAAGGTCTTTCAATCTCAATGACAGAAGTGTTGAATTTGAAACATCTGATTGGAAAAAAACACTACTTGATAATATCAAAGTCAATGAGTTAGCTTTTAAACATAACCATGTTGATGTCTTGGGAGCCTTGGTGTACAACTTACCAGGGATAACTAAAAATAATAATTCTTTACAGAACCTTTTTGAGGATAGAAAGATTGCATGCTTTGGTGTGATACCTGAAGATAGTTTTCTGCAATCTTGTCAGGTAGTGTCTCGTTATTTCCGTAGTTACCTTTTGCTATTTTCATGTCATGCATCCTGTTTTATATACCATCTTGATATATTTCTGATTTTTGCAAAATAGTTGATGGAAAATAAAGGAAAATGTGAACAACTTTAGCCTGCACCACGATGACTACTTTTTTATTCCTTTTTAAAGCTTCTTTCTAGGACATGTCTTACTGGTTCCCCATTTAATTAGTCTGGATAAGTAGTGAGGGCACTTCGGTTGGATTGTTTATGGTGAATCCATCAGCAAGTTACAAATCTGATTTGGCTATCATTTTCCATCCTAAATGTAACAGTATCACTAATTCCTGCAAACTATTCGATTTGCACCTGTTGAAGTTTTACTCCTCTGTTTACCATTACAGAATTTTATCTCAGTAATGAAAATTCTGTGTTAGTAGATTCTCCATTTCTTTTATATGTAACTTTCCTATGGAAAATTGCTCTGAATTTCTTGTAGAAATATATGATATTAAATTATTAATTACAGATTCCAAGTGTCTCGGTAGATGTTTTTTATATTGTTGAATCTTTCCCTTTATTTTAGCTTTTTATTGGCCTCTGATTCTGCGGTTGTCCTATTATTGCAGAACCAAGATTCTAACTGCATGCTTCCAGTTCTTGCATCCCCCTGTACATCAATCGAGAGATCATTAGCCTGTGAAAATTTATGCAGTGAAATTTCATCAGATATGCCTCGTAAAATTCTACGGGCATTGGTAAGTCTCATAAGAGCTCTGTAGTTTTAATCTCTCATATCTGCTGCCATTTATTTCAAGAAAAAAGTTTCTATTTGGTTTACAGAATTCTTGTAATTTTTCTTCTCATTTTGCTTCATTTTCACATTTATCCAGCAGAATGGCAGTATCAGATGTTTAGTTTATCTCCGACAGATATTATGAACATAACACCTTTTTATGGAGTAGTTTTGGTTGAGTTCCCCATACATACTATTTTTAGTAAGTCAGTTTTGAGCACTGACAAAGCCAATTGTTAGGTTACTATTTTTAATATTGTCGGTGGATTCATTTTTTGGTGTTATCTTAACATTTAATATGGTCCAGTGGTTTTAAATAAAATAATGATAAGTTCTTAAATAGTAAAGTTAATTTAAAGATTTAACTTTATCGTTATTTTGAATTATTAAATTGAAAGGTTCAAAGGACTATAATGGTGCCAAATATTAAAGAGAAAGTGTTTTATCTAATTGAAGGGGCTTTTCGGATACGGGCGCCATTTTACGAGGGAGACTTTAAGGATTTAATTAAATTAAGTTATTTTGCTAGCTTGGGCACGGGGTTTTGGAGAGCTATTTAAGTGATCTTGAAGTCCATTTTACATATGCTGGATTTGGTATTTGATATTTTTCTAGTTCTTGGAGGAGATTGCTCTTCTCAGGGTTTGTGAGGACGAAACCCCTTACAGGCAACATCTTCCACGTCGTTGAAAGACAATCTGGAGGATTTCCTGTTGGTTTCATATAGAGATCACAGCTGGACTTATCTGTGGAGCTTTACATTCAATCTTGATAGAGATTATTGCATATCAGATTTGTAGAGGTCAATTGAAGGAGGTTGTTAAAATTGTAGCATCGATCAGATAAATATTCAGGTTGCAATAATACATAAATCGTAAGATATATTTATATATATATCAATAATAATAATTATTCATAATATATTAATATTTATTATATATTCTTATTATAAATATTATTATTGTTTTAATATAATAATAATAATGATTATCATTATTATTATTGTTATATAATAATAATGATAATAATTATCATTAATTCT
>MU223082.1:211160-225965 GCA_018584345.1 Thuja plicata | reverse complement strand
AAACTCCTCAAAGTTCATGTGGGAGATATCGGTATCTTTAACTTCTTCACAATAAGAAACAACCTGTGAAGACGGGGTAGAATTATGATATGAATCATAGCGGTATTTCATCTTTTTCTTTCCTTTTCTGAAGCAAGCGTGATCCCTTCAGACATAGCAACTCTATGAGATCAAGCAGCTGTAACATAAAAACCCCACAAAGTAAGAACGTCTTCTTGAGATGGATCCATTTTTAGAAACAAGAAGGGCGTATGGAGATGACTGGTTTCCTTTGAGAAAAGGATTAGTTTCAGCTTCAAGAACGAGTCTCTTGTAGGTAATCACACATAAGGACGAATGAAAGTGACGAAGGATAAGAAGGCAAATGAATGGATAGATATCACTTTTGATAATGATGTCTTGGTTTAACCACCATTATGAGTTTTACGTCATATGGCAGCGATAGGAACAGCAACTTATGCAAGTGGACTTTTAGAAAAATAGCACATGTATGTACTTGCATTGGATTTGTTTTATCCTTTGCACCATAGAACGGGGTTTTTAATCCCGACTGCATAAGCAAGTAAGATGAAATTCTTGCATATGCATCTTGAGAATAGAAGGTAGAAGTAGAAGAAACATAGATTTAATTACATGTAAAACAGAAATGAAAGCATTACATGCACATTAAATATACTAGGAAGAGAAAACAAAGGAAAGACTTAGGAAAAAATTACCTCAAACCTCAAGAAATCTCTCAAAATCTTGAGCCAAATCTGAAACAAATCCAATAGATTTTCGGATTTAAGAAAGATTGGATATGAAGAGTATATATAGATCATCTTCCTAGTCTTTTTCCTTCAATTTTGGATGGTCAACATGCATATACAGCCAAGTGGGAAAGAAGAGAAATAAAATGCCAAGAAATAGCAACCATTTTGACCATTTCCTTGTATATGCAATGCGGAAGAAAAACGGCGTCTAGGGAAAAAATCTCAAACAAAACTCCAAAATAAATCCATAGGAAAACAAGGAAACTCACCAAAATCAACTTGCGAGCTGAGAGAATAATAAATAGTGATCAAATCTCCTTCTCAAGAAGATTACAGCTGAGGAATGGTGGACTGTTTGAGGCTGTCTTCATATGCAAAAGACCTCCCAAATCGACGTCTTTAGAGGAAAAAGTCAAAACGCATCACAAGTGTAATGAAACATATGCAATGTTTGTAAAAATCGACGCCTTTGCAAGAGGATTAAAAACGCTGTTTGGAAACTTCACTTACATAGCATTTAAAACGCATATGTAATGCCCTATTAAAAACAACGTCCAAAGGAGTGAAAACGCTGTTTGGAAGCATTACAAATCGCATATGTAATGGGAAATGAAAAATGACGTTATGGAAAGCAAAGTCTTTTTTTCAAAAACGTTTTAACAACACATTCAAAATGTGTTTCCTTGTTAAAAAACGCCTCTTAGAATGCTTTAAAAACGCTGTTTTGTAAAGCATTTACATATGCATAAATCTTCCAAACGCCACATGCAATGTAGAGGTGAAATCGACGCCTTAGGAGGAAGGGAAAGTTTTTAAAACACTTGCGCAATAAACAAATGTAATCCTCCTCTAAAACGACGCCATAGGAAGGACTTAAAAACGCTGTTTTGTAAAGTGTTTTACATATACATAAAAGACATGTTTTGCCCTTTAAAAACGACGTCCAATGGAGGATTCTTTAAAAACATTGTTTTGTAAAAGCATTTACATAACTTAAAAGCATATGTTTTGACTCTTAAATTCGACGTCTTGGAGGACTTCAAGTGAAAACACACTTTATAAAGGCTTTAAAGAAGGATTAAATATGTTATTTGGAAGATCCATCTGCACATATGAAACTCAACATTTGATATGCAGTTGAAGGTCAAAAACAACGTATTTAACATAGGAAAAGACAAAGGAGTGAAGTTTTTTATATTTTTGCATATGGATATCATGCAACGGGGAGTAAAAACCACACTTCTTCATAATTAAGCTTTGAATTTTGATTAATTTAATATATAACTATAGTATTAAAATAAAATCAGACTAATTTTAGCTCATTTCATTAAAATATTAAAAACTATATTCGAATCAACTCGGAATGAGTTGAAATTTGAAAATGGACTATAAAATCCACTTAATATATTAAATATAATTCAAAATTGCGTAATTGACTTCGAAAAACCCACTTTTAAAGGATTTTCAAAGAATATGCAGTCAGCCTGAAAAACCCCACCTTTTACATCATAACTTGAGCTGTACTACTCCGTTTGATGTCTAAGTTAGCTCGAAACGAGCGTATTTCGAAGGGCTACTGACTCAAGGGAAAAACAGAGATTAAAAGCCAACAAAAGAAGAAAAAAAAACAAAGAAAAAGGCTTAAGAATGCAAGAAATGTGTGTGATAAAGAACTCTTCAGGGATGACGAATTATTTCTATTATCACTCTATTCAGGACGTTCAAAACAAAGAGGACACCACTACGTCATGACAAGAACAACCCGTAGGGTTGCCACAAATTTGTGATCTCAAATTTGAGAACAACACTATCATGTCGTACCATGCGTGTCTGGACTTAGTATGTAGACATCACATAGAACATATATCTGAACGGGCATACTCTGATTCGATCTCTTGCACGTGCGTTGATGTGCTGATCGCTGTATATCTCTGTCTGCCCTGTTTCCATACTTAGTCATTTTATCTTCTAAGTTATCTTTGACAGATTCTTAATATGACTTTGTTGCCATGATGACAACACAAAATAAGTCATACATCCTCTAGGAGTCAACTTGCCAACAGTTTATTCTTCCTGAAATTATCAGACATCTCATTCAGTGATCCTTCATACACATCATTGTACTTGCCGAATACAAGCTTCACTCGGAAGGAGAGGACTTGTTCCAAAGTAGCAAATAAATGCGCAGGGAGTTCTAGTTTTATTCTGGTAGATATCATCTCTCCTATATTTCCTTGGGTTCAGGTACACCACGATAAGATTCAAGCCATTTTGGACTGGCCGCCTCCCAAGACTCTCTCGGATCTGTGTGGATTCTTTGGGTTGTGCAGTTATTACAGAAGGTTTGTGAAGGGATTCTCACAGCTCAGTGCACGACTGATGGATGTGACGAAGAAGGGATCTTTCTAATGGAATGAACAAGCGCAACACACTTTCGAGAAGCTGAAGGAAGTCACGAGTTCCTGTCTGGTTCTGGCACTACCAGACTTCATTTGACTCTTTATCTTGGAGTGCGACACATCCGTAGAAGGCATTGGGGCGGTGTTGATGCAGGACCATCACTCCATTGCATTCGAGAGTCGGAAGCTCTCGGGAGCAGAGCGACTGTATTCCTTCTACGACAAGGAGATGCTCACTAACATGCATGCACTGACAAAGTTTCGACAGTATTTGGTTAGAGCTAAGTTTTTCGTGCGTATAAACCATAACCTGAGAGTTTCTTGGAGCAAAGGAATTTGAACAAAAGGCAATTGAAGTGGGTAAGAAAAATTCAAGCATTTGATTTTGATATTGAGAATGTGAAAGGCATAAATAGTGCGGTGGCTGACGCTCTATCGAGAAGGCCTACCAAATGCTCTCTATCCCAGATTTTGGCAGATTGGAAAGCACATTTGTTGGTTGAGTACCCCAAGAATACTTTCGCGTGTCAGTTGATGGATGGTCAAGTGTAGGATGACATATACAAGGTGGTTGACGATGTCATTTACTACAAGGGTAGAATCATTTTAGTACCCGAGTCCAAGATGAAGGAAAGGATTCTAAAAGAAATGCACGACTCACCCTTGGCCAGACACCCGGGATAATTGAAGGCCTATAGACAAATCCGGGAGAGGTTTTGTGGAAGGGCCTTAAGAATGATGTTCTGCAGTATGTGCGGGAATGGTCCACCTGTCAGTAGAACAAATCCGAGCACACCTTACTTGCTGGACTACTTCAACTAACGTCAATCCCTGACCAGAAGTGGGATAGCATCTCCATGGATTTCATTCCCAGGCTTCCCAAAGTGCAAGGAAAAGATTGCATCTTCGTTGTGGTTGATCGGTTGACCAAATATGCCCATTTCTTTGCCATCTCCACCGGATGCCAGACAGCTCAAGTAGCCTAGCTATTCTTCCCTGAGGTATTCTGCTTGCACACTTTATCAACACTTTATCAACATAGTAAGCGACAGGGATAGCCGCTTTATCCACACTTTTTGGATGGAGTTACTTCGGTTAGCAGGGATAGAGCTGTCGCCAAGCACGAGCTACCACCTGCAGACAGATGGACAGGCAAAGATTGTAAACAAATGGCTGGAGGGTTATCTCTGGTACTATATTTCAGAAAAACAGAAGGCATGGGTTCGTTGGTTACATTTGGGGGAACACTGTTGCAACACCACCTATCACATGTCGATAGGTATGGCGCCCTTCAAAGCATTGTACGGTTATGAACCTTCGTCATTCATGGATCTGGCGCTGGGTGGCAGTTGCGCATCGAAGCCAAAGACTGGCTACATGAGAGATTGTATATCCTGAGATCTCTCAAGGATAACCTTCAGAGGGCTCGGAACTAGCAGAAGATGTATGCCGACTGACATTGGATTGAGCGAAGTTTTGAGGTTGGCGATCAGGTATACCTCCAGCTTCAACTGTACAGACAACCCTCCCTGAAGGCTGGTGGTAAGGAGAAGTTGAGGCTGCGCTTCTACGGAGCCTACAGAGTGGTTCGGAGGGTAGGTGAAGTTGCCTAGGAACTGGAACTTCCTGAGGGGAGTTAGATTCACAATGTTTTTCATGTGTCGTACCTGAAGAAGGCTGTCAGACAACGTGTCACCGTGTCAAGGGAATTGCCTCCCATTGACGAAGAAGGGGAAACTAATCCTGGAGCCGACCGAGATCATTGACATTCGAGAGAAGAGGCTGAGTTCATGTTTTGTAAAGGAATTTCTCGTAAGATGGAAGGATCTTCCGATCGAGGATTCCACCTAGGAAGGCGAACAGATTCTGGAGCATCCAAGCCTGCAATTGCTTGAGGACAAGCAATTTTCAGGCCTGGGGGACTATGATGTTCCTGATATCATTAAATAAATTAATTAATAATTTTTGTATTTTGGCCCCAACATTAATTTTATTATTTCTCGGGCCCTTTTATTTTTATTTGTTTAGCGTGTTGGCCATGTTGACATCATTTGTAATATTTTGGGATGTTTCCCCGAAGCCATATATATATATAAGGCCGAGTCTGTTATAGTTGTAGGTATGTGAACTTTGATATTTTATTTGCTATTGCGAATTCCAGTTGGAGTTTTATTGTATGCCGTTCCGGAGGTGGAAGACCCTCCCTATTTGGTTCTTTCAGTTTCGGTGGGAGTAACTCCTCACCTTATTTTGCCTTTGTTCCAAAGTCATTGTAATCTGAAGTGCTATCATTAATTAAAGCTTCCAATTACCTTTGCGAATATCAACTTGTGTTTTAGTGCATCATTGTTCTGTATGTCGGTTTAATAATTGCATTCGATTCATATTGTTCCGAGTAAATCCGACATCCATCCACATAACCGAAGGGAGGCCATCCAGACCGTACGACCTCTAACCATTGCGCAGAGTAGAAGACCATGACCGTATAGTCATCAACATAGCCTACTGTACAAACTATCATCCTTTCATCAACATCACTACACCATACGACCTCATTAATATCATGTACATCAAGAACAGTCATTGTACGACAGTTTGCATACATTCACTATACGACAAAATACTTCCGTACGACGCTCCAAGTCTCTTCACCGTACAACATCAAGAAACACCACCGACTATACTAGTTCCCTCATTGTACGACGTTAGCTGTACGGTCATCACCAAGCCTATCGTATAATTGATACAACAATCAGGTTTGTACGCCACGCTGAAGGATCCATATGCACATTTCTGGACCGTACGCCAAACTTGGAAAGGCCATCGCTTGTGTTGTGTGTAGGGATGGGAACATTACATTTTGACCTTCAATAGAAAGCCATAAAATGCAAAACCCCAAATTGCACCAAAATTCTCTCCAAATAGACTATGCAATGGTGATGCCCAAACAACCTTATTTTGCACCCACAATCGAATCAAGCCAAATTTGCTACTCTTGAGAAGAAGTCTTCACACCTAGAGAGCTCTGATACCATGTTAGAGTTTTAGGTGACAATACAAAGCCCCTAGGATCAAATGAAAAACCAAGATAACTTCCAGAAGAGAATGGCTAGACAATTGCAACAAGATCAAGAATGATATAATTGCCAATGAACATAATTAAAATGTACATAATGAGCTTCTTATATAGGCAAAACAATAAGAGACTATGATAAGGAGTTGATAAGCTATCACCCACACAAGATGGAATCACATGTCCACTGAAGGTGGATCATCCTCCATTATGCAATGAAGTTTGTGCAACACGTGGAGGATGATAATGTGATAAGTGCTCTAAAGGTGGAGTCAACACAGAAAGTGGAATTTCTCCTACACCATGTACAAATATAGGTGCAAACTCCTCGGTGTCTCAATCACATACTACTAGGTGATGCATTATCCTGAGTAAGCTCAAGTAAAGTGTAATTAGTGAATATTTAATTAGACCAACGCCAATTAGTGTGAAATCTGCGACACTATGTGGATTGGGAGGATTGCAAATGCTACCTTAGATTTAGGGTTGGAACTATAGGCAAGTGTGGAACAAGCCAATGATAACCTAACCTGGGCTTGTAGTTACAAAAGGTGTTGGGAAACCACCACCAATCCTTCCACTACAGCTTGACTGAGTGGATGCCGAGCTTTTGAAGCATATTCAGAGGCACTACTGACACAACTAGATCAAATGTCTGACGATCTAGGTGGATTAGTCGGAACTGAGCCTGTAAATCTTCCCAGGTGCGAAGAACCATGGTAGCATGAGAAAAGAGATCCTGAGGAGTACAAATGCCACACTTATGAAAGCGCATAAATCTTCCCAGGTGCGAAGAACCATGGTAGCATGAGAAAAGAGATCCTGAGGAGTACAAATGCCACACTTATGAAAGCGCAGAGTGTGAATTCCATGGACACGGGCCAGAGGAAGCCCTTGAACCTGTATGAGCGGCGACCACCATATATTGTGTTGGTTGAAAGAGAGGCCATCTCGAAATCTAGCTCCATCCCAGCGGAGCCACGACTTAACAGCTTCGTAGGCCATCATATGCTTTTGGCAACAAAAGTGCCCTAGATATCCACAGGATCTTTCCTAACTATAAGGGTTTGGAAACCAATCCCCTTCTAGGCCGGTCTATGAACTGGGTTTCCTGAGAAATACAATGCCTGAGAAGAATTTTCTTGGCCTCATTGCCAGAAATGGCTTGAATAACCCATTTGGCACACAAGGCAAGCCCTTGTTTCTGGGTTGAAAGCAAGCCAACACATTTGGATTCCCTCGGGAGACGACAATACTTCCAGGAAATCTTGTGAAAGCCATGATGATCAGCTCCAAAGACCCACAAAAATCACGCAAAAGCTTTTTGAATTTGATATAAGAGGCGTTAGGCGGAGCCCAGTTGAAGGAATAGTACACGAGTAGCAACTAGCACTTTGGAACAAATTTGAAATTTTCTAGCCAAAGAAAGATGCTTGGTAATCTAGTATGCAAGCCTTTTCTCTATCTTGGCCAAGACAACATTCGAAAGGTAAACAACAGATCCTTGAAAGCCAAAGGGATTGCCTAGGAATTGAAAAATTTCCCCATGTTGGATTCATACTGGAGAATCTAGGGAGGAGCTAGGAGGAATGATTGCCTGTAACACTGAGCTTTGTGCCATTGTATTGCCGAGCCAAAATTCAAATAAAAAGTGTCCAGACATTGAAGCACCTCTTACACATTATGTTCATCCTCAATTAAAGTGAGGAAGGAGTCATTCACAAAATGGCCATTAACAAGCTAAGAATGTGGCTCAGGTAGGGAAATTCCCCTAACTCGTCCGATTGAAATAGGAGAAGCTAGAAGATAGCTGAAGCCTTCAACGGTAAGGACATACAAAGAAGGGGCCAAAGGGCAACCTTGGCGAATGGATCTAAACAAGCCAAAAGCTTCAGATTGCTGCCCATTAATGGTGGTGCAAGTTGAAGCGTCCCCAAAAAGTATCTGCATAGACTGAATGAAACGGGGACCAAACCTTGAGGCTTTGAGCATCACAAGATTGAAGGGCCATTCAATGTGATCATAAGCCATAGAAAAATCAATTTTGACAAAGATGACATTTTTCTTAGACCGTCGAGCCCATTCCATGCCTTCCCAAACAACAATAATATTGTCCATGATAAGGCAGGACTTAATGAAACTAGTTTTCTCGAGATGAACAATATGCGGGAGAAGATGTCTGATCTTGAGAGCAAGGGTTTTGGCAATGATTTTGTAAGAGACATTGAGCAACAGAATGGGCCGCCAGTTGCAAATATTGTCTAGATCTCCAACCTTAGGTATAAATTTAATATTTCATTTGTTAATAAGCTGACCTAGAGATTGAGAATGCAAGGTTTCCAAATAAACCTTATGCTGGTCGGAACGCACATAGGGCCAGAGAGTCTTGTAGAATTTATAGGGGAAGCCATCGCACCCAGGTGCTTTGTCATCTGCCATAGAGAAAACGACCTCTTTGAGGTCCTCAAGAGTAAGCATTTGATCACAAAAAGCCTTTTGTGAACCGAAAAGCCGAGAAGGAACAACAACAAGGCAATCCTTCAAGGTTTGTTCGTGCTCAGGGGAACTTCCCTGCCCAGTGAACATTCTTCTCATAATGTTTGACAAAGGCTTGAAGGATATCGAACAGCTCAGAGAGCACCATATGAGCTTCTTTGATACGTTTGATTCTAGGGGAAGAATATTATAAGTAGCTGTAGTTAGTTTGTTCTAAATTTAGTCTATTTTTCATATTTAACTACTTTCTATTTTAATTTTTTACTATTCAGTGAATAATATAATGGAATGCTCTCAACCTAAGAACGTGTGCTATTTCCTCTCAATCTCATTGTTTGGTTTTTACCAACAAGTAATGCTCTTTATAGCTCCAAAGACTTAGTTGCTAGCCAAAGAAAAATTCCATCAGATGTTAATTGTGTCTCATTGTATGGAATTGTATGTTCTATTTGCAACTGTTCTCCTTGATTACATTTTTTTTTATAATGGTCTCTTTACCTGTATGAAATTTCAATATGGGATGCCTTAAAAATGAAAAAATTGAAAAATTGTTTTAAAATGATCTTTTGCAGATTTTGTTGTCTGACAATATCAATTCAAACATGCTTGAAAAATCACTACAGCAGGTAAGCGGTTTTCGCTTAGCTTGATATTATTTGTGTTTATGTATGCATTTGATGCTTAGACATCATAGATATGCATGTAGATATATGGGCACTTTCTAGAGCTGATATGATTAACTTCAAATCTGCTTGTTTTGAGGTGATTGGATTCCATTATTTTTAAATTTATTTTTTAATATTTTATATTTGCATTCAATGTTTCTTATATTTTCTTTAATCGTGGTATCTGTATGAGATATTTCTAGTCCAAACATTAAAGACTTTTTGTTATCTTCTAGAACTCATACAAACTTGGGCTGTTTGCAGGTTCAATCCAAACTCATGAACCCAAAGATTTTCCAATACAATCTTTTTGCACAGGCAAAGCGAGAGAGGCAGCATATTGTCCTTCCTGAGGTATTTTGTAATTATCCAGAGTCTTAGAACTGGTTATATTGATTATTTTGGAGACCATACAAATGTCAATTGCAGTGCTATTTATAGTAGAAATTATTAATAGGTTTTAATTGATGCTAGAAAATTAGAGTATATGTTTATGCTACAGTGAAGAGAGATCCTAGACTATCTCAAGAGTGATCAAATGTCATAAATAAGCGGATGTATTCATGGATATTCAAATTCAAAGCATAAACTATCTAAACTTGGCATCAGTGTGTGATGACTGGATTTCACTTTTAGAATACTGTTGAATTGTTTTAAACCTGAAAATTAGATTGTTTGTTTTATTTTGAAAGAAGAAATGTTATATTATTTCAAGGCTTGCCAAATTTGGAAGTCAGTGGTGAAGAACATTAAAATCCCATGTAGAATACAAAGCCTAAAATATATAAACTTGAATTTGTTATAATATGCTCTGTCCTGCCCTTAGACTGTATTTTGAATATGGATGCTTTTGTGGATTTGTAAGGTGAGAGAATAATGGGTTCTCACAATTTTAGGTTTGTTATCTACTGTTTTCTTGTGTAGCGCTTCTGTTAAGACATATATATATAGGGCATGTCACCAAGTGTTGGAAATCATTTCCATCTTCGGGTGTATTTATTTAAAAAAATTCTAGAATACAACTTATCTGGAACTTAAGTCTGGACATGAAGGTTATATAATTGACATTTGAATTTTATTATATCACAAAATTAGTATAAACTGAGTGCCTTGCAAGTTCAATTTTCAGTTGTAAAAACTCAAATTTAGATCCTACATTATGTATTTGGTGGTACTTTTGAATTAATGCTATCATGTGAATTAATGCCATCATGTCTACTTTGATAGATATTTGATCTCTGTTAAGTCTTTACCATATCTAGAAAGAATAGAAAACTTATTGCCTATACCTGTGGAGTCAATTTGAGTTGCCAAGTTAGGGAATTGTTCTTGCTATGGAAATTTTGTTGAATCAAATCCACACAATATCACCTAGAGTGTTCTGTTAATATATGAAAACTTTTCTGGGCATATTAATAGGTGAATATTGTTTTGGAAGGTTGAAATCTGCATGATTTTACAATCCTCAGCTTTCATTTATATTTATTCAAATTATATTCTGTAGTTTGATTAAACGTATATAAAAAAGGTTAACCTTCCATTTGATGCGCTGTATCTTGGGTGCTAACCCCTGCGCGCGCGGGTCAGAGAGAGAGAGAAAGAGAAAGAGGGAGTGAACAAGAGAGTTTTATGTTTAAAGCATTTGTGTCTTACATCCTTATATTTCATGCATTTGTGTCTTACATCCTAAAGCCCAAATATTTACACATCTAGGATCAAGGAAAGAGAGGGAGTGAGCAAGAGAATTTATGTTTAAAAAAGACAATTTTCTATTTCATGCACTGTTGCTTGGGCGCTAAGCTCATCATTGTGTGTGCGTGCGTGTGTGTGTGTGTGAGAGAGAGAGAGAGTAAAATTCTATTTCATGCATTTGTGTCTCACATTGTAAAGCCCAAATATTTACACATATCTAGGATGGAGGAACAGAGGGAGTGAACTAGATAGAGTTTTATGTTTAAAATGGCAACTTTCCATTTTGTGCACTGTTGCTTGGGCACTAAGCTCGTCTGCATGAGAGAGAGAGAGAGAGAGAGAGAGAGAGAGATGTAACTCGGTCAAGGGAACTCAAAAATACATTATGTTGCATTCAAAATGTGTGTGTGAGAGAGAGATGTTCCGAAAAAAACAAAGCAGGTAATGGGGACTCAAAAGTATATTCAATTGCATTCAAAATGTACTAGGAGAGAAGAACCTTGTGAAAAATTTAACAATCTCCTAAAGTAATGCAGATACAAGTAGAGGAGATAAATCCAAAGAGATTAATACAAGTAGTTGTATCCCAAGTTGTATGATGAAAGAGAAACATTAAATTTATGGATCCTATAATAACATAATCTATGCCACTATTAGCATGTGGACAGAACTCATTCTGTTGTAAGATCTAAATGGCCATTTTTATAGATGTCATTTGATCTTATCTTTTTATGCATGCAAGCAAATGTGAGTTCAATTTGTTGTTATTATCATTTTCATGAATTTCTAATTCCAAACAAGTGAGGAAATCATGTTTGCACTGTTTCGTTAGTTATGTTGCTTCTATTTATTTGTTGTGATGCTTGTGCTAGAAACTAAACATTAGTTTTCATTATGCAGGGTGAGGAATCTAGAACTATTCAAGCAGCAGCTACTCTGTTAAAGAATAAACTATGTAATCTTACCCTTTTGGGAGATCCCGAAAAGATAAATGAACTTGCTAGTCAATTTAAAGTCGATCTTAAATGTGCTCAGATCATCAACCCTTTAGAATCACCTCTCAGAGACAAGTATGCTACAATGCTATATGAATATCGCAAGGCAAAGGTGCATCTTCATTTATCTAGTACTACAATTAGAGAATTATCTTAATCATTTTCATTTTCTTCAGTAAAATGCACTTGACTTGTAATATTTATAAACATTTTATGCTTTTTTAATTTACTATGGGCTAAAATATCCATTTCAAAACTAAAAAGCATATGTATTGTCAACATACATAAATCACTAAAGTTTTTTTCTTTATCTAAAATTTGTGGTTCTTTAATGAAGATCTTCAGCTTGTACAAACTTTTAACACTTTTTTTGAAGATCCTTGTATTCATCTCTTTTAATAGCATTGTTAAGAAACACAAGTTATTAAAGAGTCTTCTATTTCTTTATTATTAGCGATTATTTTTTAATTCATTAATGATCCACTTTTTATTATTCTTTTACCTTGTATGTATGCCTTTCCAAGAAATTTTGTGTAGTCTTCGCAATGTTTTTCAATACTTGCAAGTTATTTGAAGATGAGGACATGCTTATTAATCAGTAATGGATTCCTGATATGACCCATTCTTCTAAACTGTGCATGGGCCTAATTCCTTGTGAGTGCAACTATAGATGCTGGAAAGCCAATTAACATTAACAATAGACATTGTTATCTGACTATGATTTCTCAAGGTTGCATAGCACAATCATGGATTTTTATCTCTTCATGTGATAGGCATTTTAGTTGCAGGTAATTCTTGTAAGCCTTGGGGTTCACTATCAACGCCAACATATATGTCCATGAAAAAGTCTCAGAATGATTACAGACCTAAGCCCAGGCTGTAAGCTTTTGAGAGAGATGTACAACATGCTTTGGGGAAGTTGATACTCGCTATGATGGATCTAATAGATGCTCAGTTCGTGCTTGAGTACAGAAGCTAGACACATACTTATCTCTCAAATTGATGATCGAAGATGAGGCAATCAAGTTTTCCACCTTGCATTTGGACGGTACAGCACATGTGTGGTCGTACCATGCTTTGATCACTCAAGGTCAGGGTTTCATCACCTCATATGATGGATTCTTGTAAAGCGCCTGCCTGGCTCTTTCTTGAAATTTCAATACGAAATTCACTTCACACTGATAGATCATTTTCATACTTTCTTTTGAAATCAAATATATGTTTTTTTTTAGAATTTTCCAATATATAAGCCAGAATGATAATTACATCAAATAGCTCTCAAATTCTTTAAAGCAAATACGAATCAGAATATCATTGCAAATACTAAATTTACTCCATGAAGTAGCCGTAATTGATGAATGTAGATGTATATGTATTAAGCTACCTCTATGTTCTCCAGTGCTTGCTGGCCGCGAGACTTCAAATGCAGGCCGCAAGGCGTCTTACTCTACCCGCACACCTCCAAGACTAGACGTGGCTCAAGAACCAGTCGCTGCTGATCACAAGAAAGAGTGACATCCAGTCACCATATTACTTCCCATACCACCCGTGAATGCTGGTCATTCATAATGCGACCGCGGCTTCTACATGCATGGAAATGCTGAAGGAAGCAAGCCGCATTAGCTTCTTATCACTGCCGGCACCCTACACAATTCACTGGACATCAATGGTCCAATTCAAAGTGCTGCAACACGAAATAGAATTCACAATTCAATCAGCCAAAATTCTGAAACCCTCTCTAATTTCTCCAAGTCACAAATTTTATAAAAATGCATAAGATGATTCCTTGGCTTTCGACAACCAATATATAAGCTGGATCTTCTCCTTGAAGGCTCGACATTTCAATCTTCATCCACACACTTCAAATACCATAAAGCCTTATTCCCTCCAACTTAGGATATAAGCAAAATTACTCATATTCAGCTTTAATAATAAAGTACCAAATAAACCATAAGATATCATTAAAACATAATGATATAACTTATAACTCCAAGATTAATTAAATAAGGAAGATTTAATTAATCAATTTCATCCATCTCCAAATCACACTGAACACCAAGGAATTCCACCATCCAGAAATAGAAACTGGCAAGAGTTGACTTACCAAAAATAGTAAGTCCTGACCAAGGGACCCTCAAAACAATGCATCAGCCCACGAGGGTCGCAATGATGGGCTAATAATCCTGTTCCACAGTCAACCACCAAATCGGGGACATCACAATTCTACAAACTTTGATGAAAACTTTGATCAAAAGGATCTTGAAGTTTATTTCAAAGATTTGACTCTGTAATGTCCCCGTTTTTCAGACTTTGGGATTAGCTTGGTTTGGCGACCCTCGCAAGCTAATCGGGTGTTCAGAGGGGTCAAATTGTGGAGCCAGCGTTGGGATTCCATTTTGGAGATTCAGTTTATCAGGTCTGCTCTTCGTTCGGGTCATTTTGGCTGACTTACTATTTTTAGTAAGTGGAGTTTTTGGTATGGCCAGGATTGGCAGGGTGTCTGCACAGAGCATCAGATATCTTAGGATCGAGTTTCAGAGAATCTCCAGTTTGAGGGACTTACTATTTATAGTAAGTCTATTTTTAGCAGTGGCTATTTTTGGCTAGGCAGTTGGTCCTGGTGCTTGTCAGAAGTTGGATGGTTGCAGTGAGACGGATCAGTGGCTTTAATTTTAAAGGTGTTATTAAATTAAATTATATTGATTTAATTTAATAACTAATGACTTTATAATA
>MU223082.1:199666-210327 GCA_018584345.1 Thuja plicata | reverse complement strand
AGAGCCACAAGGGGTTCTTACATTGGTATCAGAGCTTGCCTGCAAAGTGTTTGACAAATTGTCAAACATTCAAAATTAAACCACAGTTCAGTGTTTGTCAAAGTTAGAGCCACAAGGGGTTCTTACAGACTCAGCCTAAACAATGTGATGCAGTGAGAATTGTGTAACAGATTTTCAAAAGTTGTTGGTGATGGTACAAAACATCATAAAGAGAAGATCGACTATGTTCTTCATTGAAGGCCCAATTGAATCTCTTAGGGGGATGGTCAAGGCTTTCAAACCAGCTACCCTGCAAGAGGCCATCAAGCTGGCTTTGACATTGGAGACATCCACACTAAGGACTAAATTCCAACCCAAAACTTTCATTCCAAAGAAGTCTTTTCTAAAAATGTACAGTAGACCAAGAGTTTTCCATCAAGCCCAGCCATTAAGGCGAGGAATGAATGGAGAAGAAAGCTATGCTTCAATTGCAAGGAGCCACGGTCACTGGGTGTAATGTCCCTTCCAAGGAGTAGCCGAAAATGACCCATTTAGCCTATTTAATTCCCATAGGCTAATCTCAGGCTAAATCGGGGAATAAATTAATCAGTTAAATAAAATTGCCCAATAAAGCAAATTTTACATAACTCTAATTGACTTTATAAAATGACCAAAGTGAGTTAAAATATTAAAAATCACTTCATAAAGGTGCTTTAATGAAATATTTTAAATGAGAAATGAAAAGGTCCCTTCGGGAAAGTTCCATGGAAAAATATAAAAAAGAGGATTTTAAAGCTCATTACTCATGCTTGCTGTAGAATGCACCCTTTTTTGTGTGTTTGGTTTTTGGCAATTGTTTATAGAAGAGATATGCAGAATATAATTTTGACAATGGAAATACTTGCAGCAATTAAATAACTCGGAAAATGAGAATATTTAGTAAACCCTCAAAGCTGGACTAACTCAGATGTAATTTACGAACTGACGATATAGTGATTAATGAAAATAAGAGCAACTTGGTTCATGAAATTACATTACAAAGCCAGTACTAACATACCCAAAAAATCTGATTGACTTCGACAAAATGATGTACTTACAACCAGCTCCAACAAGCATGCCAAAATGCACACCACCGTCACAACAAGCCTTCCTTGCTCGCATAGCTGATAAATAATGCTGAAGATACCCTGGGCGTCACTCCTTGGCAAGATAAATTGTGCCAAAACCTTGATCTGGGAACCTCAAATAATCACGTCCTCGAAGAAATGGTACGAGCAGCCAAAGTGGTGCAGGAGCACCCTCAGGACTTGATGCCTACAAGAGGCAAAGTTTGAGTTTTTGTCTTGTTTTAGGTTGTTTCATGTTAATAAGGTCATTTTTGAGCAATTTCCATTATTCGGGGTCTTTTTGCAAAGTTTTGTGTCATTTGTGTAAAAGTTGCAAAAATTGCTCAATTGTTGTCAATGGCAACTTTTTTTTGAAAGTTGTTAGAAGTTGGTTGAGGGTCGGTTGGGAGTTGTTTCTTGTTTGTACAAGCATAAATATGCTTTCTATGCACGACCCAAAGGAGAGGGGCATTGTGGTTGAAGATTTGGTAAATGAAAACAAGCATTTTCTGTTTATTTTTCTCACGTTCAGACCTGTTCTTTCATTTGGTATGAATTGTATGGACCACATATCGACCTGAAACCAATTGGTGTGTATTTGCACGTGAATATACTTTCATTTTCTTTTTGTGTCATCAATTTTCATTGAGTATTAAGAAACTCGTGGACCATAGATTAGTAGAGACTCACAAAACTTCCAAACCATGGTATTGGAGTTTCAATCGGAGCAAATAGAAGTGGTACTATAGGGAATGACAAATAAAGTGTAATGTCCCCATTTTTAATAAATTATTTTATTGGTCCGTACTGCACGGCCTCGGACCCTTAGACCGCATGCCCTCGGATCCTCGGACTGCACGGCCTCGGCCATCTTGGAGGCAACCACCAGTTGAAGTCCAAACAACCTGTTGGGGACATTACATGAAGTGCCAAAGATTGAATAAGTTAAGAGAGTGGAGAGGATTTTTTATCATTTTCAATCCTTATGGGCAGCTTAGTGTTTGTTGACTGTAACAAAACCCGCCAAAGGAAAGAAGGTATATCATGTGGATGCACAATGTATCTTGGATAATAATAGTAAATTATTTAGTAGCATTCCTCCTGGGAGATTGCTAGACAAGTTTTTAGTATGTCATTGAGTTAGAGGAGAGTGTTAAGCTTGTCATTAGTACTCCTTACTGCCACCCTAGGAGACCTAAGGAGAAAATTGGAAAAGCCATTAAAGAATTGTTGGTAATGGGGCACATTAAACCTAGCTCAACACTCTTTGTTTCCTTTATGGTTTTGGTTAAGAAGAAAGATGGCAAAATATGGATGTGCATCAACTATGGAGCACTGAACAAGAAGACTATCAAGAACCAATGCCTTATTTCTAGGATTGATGAAATGATAGTTTAGCTTCATGAAGAATTTTATTTCTCAAAAATAGATCTTAGATTAGGCTACCATCATATTAGATTCCAAGAGAAGGATATTCATAAAACAATTTTTTGATGTTATTACAGGAACCACGAGTTTCTAGTCATGCCATTTGGTTTGACAAATGCTCTAGCAAATTTTCATTCATGCATGAATCAAGCTTTTTAAAATAAATTTAGAAAGTTTGTACGTGTCTCTAAATGTCATGTATGTATTTTGGATGCATAGTCTACCACAAGTTGAGCCCCCAAGCCATGCTAAATGACAAATATAAAATTTCAAATGGATAATTGTGCTTCGTTGTTATAATAATGTAATATCCTCTTTTTGGCTAACTTAGGAAATATGGACAATTACCTTGCAATCTCAATTGCAAGAGACTAATTTCCTTGTAGTCTTCTTATGAGTGCTTATGTATGAGATTAATAGCTAAATCATTGCTAATTCAATGACAAGTAGAATATGCAAGATTATTAAGTGTGTGTGTGTGTCTATATATATTGATAATACTTAATATTATCTTATGTACAATCTGCCAATGTTAAGAATCATTGCTATAGGAAAGGATTATATATTCTAATATGCAAATGTATAGTTCGACCTTCTATGATATAATCGTATGAACTATGCAATGAACCTTCTTCCAATGTTGTGTTTGGTATAGCTGTTTGTGTGATGTTCCCAAATTAGCAGGTTTTGGGACTCTGAGTATGGTCAACTCATCAACGCAACCCTCGTGAGTTGACAGGATGTTTTGAGGGTCTCAGTGGTCAGATTTGCCAATTATCGCAAATCTGGACTTACTATTTTTAGTAAGTCAGTTTGGGGGCCAATTACTATTTCTGGCAGTGCAGTTGAAGACCATGTTGATTAGTCGTTACAGTAGAGGATGCAGGAATCATCATCAAAATGATATTTGATAATTAATTATATTAATTAATAACGATATGTTATTAATTAATAAAAGGGTTATATTATTATAATAATAATACTTTATTATTATAATGATTTAGAAGTTGACATATTGAAGAATGGTTAACTGGTGATGGTTTTTGGCAACTTTGGCATCCAAGGAATTATAAATATAGGCTCATTTGTGAAGCCGATCATCAAATGTTTTTTATATCAAATCTTGTCTGGAGAATTGCCTCTGATTATCTGAGGCCTTGCTGAAATATAAGGGTCAAATTAGTTTCTCAAAGACTGATTCTTCTTGAGCTAATCATGAATCGATTGCTGTTGTATAATCGATTGCTTCTCCTTCGTGCTAATGTATATGAGGAAGCTCTGAATTATAGATTGAATTCGATTGAACTGTGGCCTGCTTAAAGAGGTCGATTTGCTATAAGGAAAAAGAAATCGCATTCCAGAATTTAATCTAACAGAGATTAGTAGAAAGACTGAATTCATCTGCTGGTGTGTGGTTGCTGAAGGGAATCGGGCCATTTTGGAAGCCACAGCTGCTGTGCATATTACTACCCTCGGCAGACTGGGAGCATATTTATATGCCATGGCTGCTATGCAGATTGCTACCCGCAGCGGATTGGAAGTGGGACGTGGCAACTGGATGTGACAGTTGCCTTACTAGCCGCGTGAGTTATTCATTGGCCGTGGTTATCATTATAGTTTGTGTGGAGACCGCTGTAGCTAACGTGGAGTCTGCAGTGAATTTCGCGTGGGGAAAAGGAAGGGGATTGCTTTGTAGTTCGCGTGGGGAGTTGTAGTTGGCTTACACTCCAATAGACAGCGTGATTCATTAGCAGCAATAAACAGGTTCTTTCTTTGATAAATGTATTCTCTTTGAAGAAAATATAATACATGCTGTCACATGGGAAAGTAATTGAATGATTGAATAAATTGACTCTTTGCATATGAATGAAAATTGATTGTTGGAGGTTAAATTCAAAACAAGCAAACATTGTGTTTTATCCAAATTGGCAAAAATATAGAAATTGTTAGAAGGATTGAGGGAGAATCGAATAGGTTCATTATAGTGGTATCAGAGCGGTTTCCTGCCAGCCTGTAGGGAAATCGGGTTCATATTTTAATTTTTTATTTGAGAAGTCAGTCATGGCAGATGACAGGAGATTCATCCCTGGTAGACATTATTACAGGAGAGGCCAGTCACCTCCAGCAAAAGTGGATGATCTAGATATCCAGTTTGGCACAGTGCTGGGTGGAGATAATAATGCAGGTGGCTCAGCAGGGCAGGCCAGACCCGCATTTGCTAATGAAGCAGAGATAGACAGAGAGGCTAGGGAAACATTCAGGAACTTAGTTGCATGCCAGCATGTAGCTGATGTATTACATGAGCTTTCTGATACATTAAGACTGATCGTTATTCCGAGAGGACCGAGTAGGGAGAGATCATGTGTTGCTTCTGTCGCATCACATAGATTGCGGGTTGATGATAGACACAAAGATTACGAGCCTAGGACCCCGAGACGTGATAGAGCTGACAGGTCAGATGATAGGGGAGATCAGTTTAGGCCCCAAGGGCCCAGATTTATGAGGCCAGAGACTGACACAGCCAGTGTTGATGATGAGAGTGTCCCTTTTGCTGACGACATAGTCACACACTATGCTAAATGGGATGCCCTCCCTCCAGCCTTGAAACAAAATCTAAACTTTGACAGATATCTGACCCAGAAACGGGAGCATGCGAGGGGAAGGCCCGCACAGGATAGGCAGAGGACGAGACATAATGATTTGAAACAGGTAGCTAGCAAGATGATACTAGCACATTTTGATGGCAGCGGTAGGGTCACTGCTAGAGCTTGGGTCCACAAGCTCGATACCTACCTTGCACTACGTCTAATGACCGAGGTGGACGCCATTAGATTTGCAGTTTTGCACTTAGATGGAATTGCGCATGACTGGTGGTACCACGGACTGAGATCATTACATCACGACTAGATTACGGTCTATCAGGAGTTTGTGGATAGACTGATTGAGCGCTTCGACAAGAAAGACCTCGAGGTCTATTTCAGGGAGTTGGCTCAGTTACAGCAGACGGCCAACTTAGAGGGTTACATCAGTGAGTTTCAGCCTATATCAGTAATGGTGTATGATATCTCAGAGCGGAGGAGGGTGATGCTATTCCTAGAGGGATTAGTTGAACCTCTATGTGGATGGGCTAAATCCCTAGATCCCCCATCATTACATGAGCCATGAAGAAGGCTAGAAACCTAGAGTCTTCTGCACCGAAGAGACAGTTCGCTGGGAGACCTCCAGGACCATCTTATGATAGGACAGCCCCAAGAAGGGAAGAAAAATCAGACTCTAAACGTCCTATGGCAGCACCCTTAGATCAGGAGACACTTAATGATTTAAGGAGGAAGAAACTTTGCTTTTATTGTTGGGGGCCGTATGATGTTACTCATAATTGTCCTATGAAACCCCAGGGTAAGCACAGTATGATGGAGTGGTTTTACGATGATGAGGATGTTCTTGAGTATACAGAGGAGATGACTGATGAGGGATAGGGCATTCAGGGAGTTGATGGGTACACAGAGGATGAGGTTGATGCATCGAAACTCAAGGTGGCATATCTTTCCAGTATGAAAAAAGAGGGGGATTTTAGATTACATGGTCTGTTGGCTGGACAGAGGGTGACTGCTCTTTTTGATACTGGAGCCACACATAATTTTATTGACTCTCGTTTGGTGAATCGCAGAGGTATCTAGACAAAGGATTTCGAGGGGTTGAGAGTACAGGTAGCAGACAGTTACACTCTTAAGTGTAACAAGATGGTTGCTGATTTACCAGTCAAAATGGGTACTTATGCCTTTAAGACAAATTTTTATGTGGTGGATATGGGTGGTATGGACCTAGTTTTAGGGATGGCCTGGCTACATACTATTAAGGACATCTATATCAGTACAGAGAGGATGGAGATAAGGTTTATCTCGGATGGGAAACCACAGGTACTTAAGGCCATCAGAGATGAGGGGCTTAAGTAGATTTTGCTCAGGCAGATGCAACATTTAGTGCGACATGAGGATGAGATAGATTGGGCAGTTGAGTGTAGATTGATGCCATCATTAGACCACGGAGATAAATTCACATATCACCTTGATATTCAGCAGCTGAGAACTAAACACGATAAGGTGTTTAGAGACTTACCTTCGGGTAGACCTCCAGTTAGGGGAACCGAGCACATCATAGAGTTGGAGGAGGGCACTAAGCCCGTTATGATCACCCCTTATCAGCATCCGAAATGGCTGAAAGACGAAATTGAAAAAACAATACAGGAACTGCTTGAGATGGGACACATTCGGCCGAGTAAATCTCCCTTTGCTTCTTCAGTTGTTCTGGTGAAGAAGAAAGATGGCACCTTGCGTATGTGTATTGATTACCGGATGCTGAACAGGAAGACTATCAAGAACTGGTACCCCATTCCTCGGATAGACGAGCTGATCGATGAGTTGCACGGGGCACAATTTTTTTCGAAGACAAATTTGAGGTCCGACTATCATCAGATCCGAGTCAGGGAACAGGACATCGAGAAGACGGCTTTCAGATGTCACTGTGGACACTTCGAGTTTCTTGTCATGCCCTTCGGTTTGACAAATGCCCCAGCTACCTTCTAGTCCACGATGAACAGGGTGTTCCACAGCCAGCTGAGGAGATTTGTGTTGGTTTTCTTTGATGACATCCTGGTCTATAGTAAGAGTTGGGACGACCATGTTGCACACCTTGGTTCAGTATTGAGTATTTTGGAGAGGGATTCCTTATATGCCAAGGAATCTAAGTGCGCCCTGGGAATGACGGAGCTGCTCTATTTGGGTCACATTGTTAGTGCAGACGGTGTGTGTATGGATCCTGATAAGGTCCGCGCCATTTTGGATTGGCCCACACCAGAGACCCTGACACAGTTGAGAGGGTTTATCGGCTTATGTGCTTTCTACCGTAGATTTGTGGCGGGTTTTTCTAGACATGTTGCCCCCCTTACAGACTTGATACGTAAGGGTGCTTTTCTGTGGACCGCTCAGGCGCAGGACTGCTTTGAGAGGTTCAAGACCATTATGACTACTTGCCCAGTCTTGGCATTACCAGATTTCTCGATGCCTTTTGATTTACACTGTGATGCTTCAGGATAGGGTATAGGAGCAGTATTATCCTAGGATCGCCATCCCATTGTTTTCGAGAGTCGGAAATTGCGGGGCCCGGAGAGAGCATTCAGTGTGTACGATAAAGAGATGTTGGCCATTATGCATGCATTGGCCAAATTCAGACAGTATCTAGTGGGGAGCAAATTTTGCATCAAAACCGATCATAATAGTCTGAAACATTTCTTGGGGCAGCGAGACCTCAATGAGAGGTAGCAGAAATGGGTGAGTAAATTACAGTCATATGACTTTGATATTACCTATATCAAAGGGACCCAGAATGTTGTTGCTGATGCCCTTTCACGGAGACCCCACCTTTGTTCACTCACTGAGGTCTCAGAGAATTGGAGGCATCTGATTCTAGCCGAGTATGCCAGGGATACATGGGCAACAGATTTTATTGATGGCAGTATTCAGGATGACAAATTTTCCCTTGTGGATGAGTTGATCATTTACAAGGGTAGGATTTTCCTTGTGGCCGAATCAAGGGTCCGTGAGGTCATATTCCGGGCTTTCCATGATACATCGATGGCGGGTCACCCAGGATTCCTTAAAACCTACAGGTAGATTCGAGAGAGGTTTACCTGGAAGGGACTGAAGGGAGATATTCAACGATATGTTCGCGAGTGCTCTGTTTGTTAGCAGAATAAACAAGAACACACTTACCCTGCCGAGTTGCTACCGCCACTTCCCATTCCTGAGCAGAAATGGGAGAGTATTTCTATGGACTTCATTGTGGGGCTACCCAAAGCCCAAGAGCGGGATTGTATCTTCGTGGTAGTGGACATGCTCACTAAGTACGCACATTTCTTTCGAATCACCATTACTTATTCTGCAGTGCAGCTGGCAGATTTATTTTTCCGGGAAGTGTTTAGGATGCATGGCCTACCCCGGAACATTGTGAGTGACCGGGATAGTCGCTTTATGAGCCACTTCTAGCAGGAGGTCTTCAAGTTATGCAGTATAGAGTTGACACCGAGTACCAGTTACCATCCACAGACTGATGGCTAGACAAAGATTGTCAACAAGTGGTTTGAAGGCTATCTGCGGAATTATGTCTCAGCACAGCAGAGGGCGTGGGTTAAGTGGATACACATGTGCGAGTATTGTTATAACTCCACGTTTCATGTGACCATACAAATGTCCCCTTTCCGAGCCTTGTATGGCTATGATCCCCCGACTTTTGTGGATTTACTATGCAGTGACAGCAGAGTGCCCAATGCAGGTGAGTTATTGCAGGACAGTCAGGATATTATGAGGGCATTGAAAGATAATATTTAGAGAGCGCAGAATCAACAGAAGCAGTATGCAGATCAAAAGAGGACAGCCCACTCTTTTGAGATTGGGGACATGGTTTATCTGATGTTGCAGCCCTATAGGCAGTCTTCCATCCAGAAGAGTGGAGCACAAAAGCTCAAGCCACGGTATTATGGACCGTTTCGCGTGGTGCGACGTGTTGGAGAGGTGGCTTATGAGCTGGGTTTACCTGAGGACAGTAGAGTACACAATGTGTTTCACGTTTCGCGCCTCAAGAAGGCCTTAGGCTGAACTGTGATTCCTTCTGCTGTATTACCGCCTCTGGATGATGAGGGGAAACTGGAGTTGATACTAGAGGCTATCATGGATATGCCCGAGAGACAGTTGCGCCAGAGGACTATCCGTGAGTATTTGGTGAAGTGGCAGGGGTTACCCGACGAGGATGCTACTTGGGAACCCGAGGATATTATGCAGCACCCTAGATTGTGATTGCTTGAGGACAAGTAATTTCTGGGAGGGAGGACTGTGATGTTCCCAAATTAGCAGGTTCTGGGAACCTGAGTATGGTCAACTCATCAGCGCGACCCTCATGAGTTGACAGGATGTTTTGAGGGTCTCAGTGGTCAGATTTGCCAATTATCGCAAATCTGGACTTACTATTTTTAGTAAGTCAGTTTGGGGGCCAATTACTATTTATGGCAGTGCAGTTGAAGACCATGTTGATCAGTCGTTACAGCAGAGGATGCAGGAATCATCATCAGACTGATATTTGATAATTAATTATATTAATTAATAACGATATGTTATTAATTAATAAAAGGGTTATATTATTATAATAATAATACTTTATTATTATAATGATTTAGAAGTTGACATATTGAAGAATGGTTAACTGGTGATGGTTTTTGGCAACTTTGGCATCCAAGGAATTATAAATACAGGCTCATTTGTGAAGTTGATCATCAAATGTTTTTTATATCAAATCTTGTCTGGAGAATTGCCTCTGATTATTTGAGCCCTTGCTGAAATATAAGGGTCAAATTAGTTTCTCCAAGATTGATTCTTCTTGAGCTAATCATCAATCGATTGCTGTTGTATAATCGATTGCTTCTCCTTTGTGCTGATGTATACAAGGAAGCTCTGAATTCTTGATTGAATTCAATTGAATTGTGGCCTGCTTAAAGAGGTTGATTTGCTATAAGGAAAAAGAAATCGCATTCCAGAATTTAATCTAACAGAGATTAGTAGAAAGACTGAATTCATCTGCTGGTGTGTGGTTGCTGAAGGGAATCAGGCCATTTTGGAAGCCACAACTGTTGTGCATATTACTACCCTCGGCAGATTGGGAGTATATTTATACGCCATGGCTGCTGTGCAGATTGCTACCTGTGGCGGATTGGAAGTGGGACGTGGCAACTGGATGCGACAACTACCTTACTAGCCGCGTGAGTTATTCACTTGCCGCGGTTATCATTATAGTTTGTGTGGAGACCGCTTTAGCTAACGTGGAGTCTGCAATGACTTTCGTGTGGGGAAAAGGAATGGGATTGCTGTGCAGTTCGCGTGGGGAGTTGTAGTTGGCTTACACTCCAATACACAGCTTGATTCATCAGCAACAATAAACAGGTTCTTTCTTTGATAAATGTATTCTCTTTGAAGAAAATTGTAATGAACCCAACTTGGTCCAAACTGTAATGCTATTGCCAATTCGCCAATCTTTGATGAATTTGTAAATGTTTGTTTTTATTCATGTCATTGGCTTCAATAATAATGTTTTCATACAATGTTT
>MU223082.1:115014-144295 GCA_018584345.1 Thuja plicata | reverse complement strand
GCATACGACCATACCCCATTTCTAAAAATAGCAGGGGTCCCACACTAACCTCCTCAAGACTTACTATAAATAGCAATTACTGCATACGAAGTCCTGGAGACCTCAAACGAAAGCCAAACCTGCAAAAGTTTGGCCACTGAAGAAGATGCATCCTTCAAAGGACCCTCTAACCAACCTCATTAGCCTACGAGGGACAAAATAATAGGCTAATCCCTCAACTCTGATGCTCATGAAAAAATAGGGACATTACAAATGTGGCTCCCACAAGGGTTGAGCACAACGTGCTTCAGCACAGCAAATGAACTACAATGAGACAATAACGTCAGGTTGATTTACAATACAATGCTTCAAGAAACAACAATGCTACAGGAGGTACATGATAGCATGGGAGCATTACTAGTGTGTAAGGGGTACATATGAGTATGCTCAAGTAATAATGTTGTTATACACAAGGAAGTCATTCATGGGCTATAATGCATTAAGTCAAATAGCAGTCACAAGGGTTTCCAAAGGAGCTGATCAAAATCAGATTGTTGTTATGTATCACATAGAAGCAATGACCAATTGCTACAAGTATCAAAGCTATCAAAAGTATTAGACAAGTAGCTAATGAACATCCCAATGATAATATGTGTCACTGCCATTTATAGCTACATGAACATGTCTTTAAACATTAGAGAAGCAGGACAACATTCAGATACACAAAGCATTGGACTTGTTTTTACAACCAAAGATCAAGTTACATGTGGTTAATGATACAAAGGCACAGCTCAAGAGGCATTCATAGTAATAGAACATACAACAGTGACTTTTAGATATGAAAATGACAAGATAACAACACCAAGGGAAAACAATGGTGTGAAGATTGTTATATCAAATAAACAGAGTATCAAATGCCAGTATATAGTCATTATTCTATGACAGGACAGCAGGTTCAATGAAGTTTTCATGATCAAAGGTGCAATACTTCCACACAAGGAAATATAAATCAAGTCTGAGGATTATACTAGCATCAATGTATGAGCATCACCTGTCAACATTATATCAAAAAGAGAAGGGTTCAAAGATGATAGTAAGGTGCATCACATTAATACGAGGACAGAGCAATAGTTGCAGTATCAAGAAATGACCAGCATACCTTCTAAACATGATCAACATACCTTCTAAACAAAGAAGCAAAGAAAATCAGGAATTTGTGGAAGATGCAGTTGCTGGAAACCATCAAGATAAGGATTTGTATGTGTGTAGAAGCTGAAGATATAAGCTGAAGAGTCATGTGCAAGTCAATTTCGTAAAAAAAAAGCAAGCAGGCATTATCTTGAATGCCATGGTAACAAGCTCATCACTTCCCTAAAAGAAAACACACATCAAATGAAAAGCAACAAGAACACATGCTTCATAAACGCATTTACAACTAACAGAGATTGAGTTACTGTGAAGACTATCATATTCACAGTATGGAATAGCGGTAGTGCATGTTCTCATTGAAAGGCAATAAGATATGACAATCATGAAGTCAAGATCTATGGCCTGGTGTTTTACGAGAACAGTCAAAAGGACATTTAAGATGTGAAATGTGCTGCTGTAACAGTCATCAGAGACCTTAAAGGGCAGTTTGACAGTCATAAAAGAAGCAGAATATGACATATTTTCCAATTAATAAAACAGTCCTATTGCTTGAGGATAAAAAAAGCCATTTTTTACAAGCAGCCAAGCAATGACAGAAAAATTGGGGCAGCAGCATTATGAGCTTAAGTTTTTTAGCACAGTAACAAAAAGATAAGTGATTGGCAAAAGACAACCACAACAGATGTTCTATAGGCCACAAGAGGCAATGCTGTTGTAGTTGTGACATTTAATGTCAAGGAAGATAGTTCAGATTTCAAGAAATATAACAGCTGTCACCACAAGGAAAAGGCTGATGCAGATTTTACAACAGCAATTCAATCATGAATAGCAGTTTATAGTAGAGGTACACAAGCATTAATATCAGTGAACAACAAAGATCAGCATAGTCTTAAATGATTGGAAGGGTCATCAATAAGCGCAATGTAACAGTAATAAATATGCACAACAAAAGCGACTGCATCATAAAGCCATCACAGTGGGAGTCCATGCAAATAAAGAGTATGTCATGCACAGAGGGTATGGAGATCAGAACAAAATAAATAATATTGTAGATGCTTCATTGATCAAAACCCTCAGAAGATCTTTTCGTTCCTTCACAAAATCAGTAGCAGAGCACGAATCATCATTTTAACCAGTCATGCAAGTAAGGAAAAAGACAAGGATATGTTGTAGCTGCTTTTCAAAGCCACAATACTTAGAGAGATCAAGATCAAAGGAAAGGAGCATTTCCAGAAGGTAAGGGCCGCGATAAGAAGAGAACGTGCAAAAAAATGCCATGAACCATAATAAACAAGCAAGTATGGCTCGTTTTTGAGCATGGAGTGTTCATTCAATAAAAGAATCACGACCTATGTAGGCTCATCAGGTTCGTGCATAAATTTTTTGAAATACTTGTTAAGAACCACGACCTGTAAGGAAGCTCCAAAATCTGCAATAGGAACCTCCAGAATCTCTACAAAACTATGATGACCCCATTTTTAGTAGGTATTGGCAGTGGCTTGGTCAGCTCATCATCGCGACCCTCGGGAGTTGATGACCGGGTTTTGAGGGTCCCAGTTGGCAAACTTGCTATTTTTAGTAAGTCTGGACTTACTATTTTTAGTAAGTCAATTGGCCAGTTTCTATTCTTGGCAGGGCGGTATGGACAGTGGTCAGTGCTTCAGACCAGTTTTCAGTGTGCAGTTTCTTGGGCTGGCGACTTACTATTTATAGTAAGTCTATTTTTGGCAGTTGCCATTTTTGGCAGTGCAGTTGAGGGCTATGTTGATCAGTCATTACAGCAGGTGATGCAAGAGTTATCATCAAAATCATATTTGATAATTAATTGTGTTAATTAATAACGATATGTTATTAATTAATAATAAGGCTATATTATTATAATAATAATACTTTATTATTATAATGATTTAGAAGTTTATATTATGAAGAGCAGTTAATTGATGATGGTTTTTGGAAATTGTGGCAACCAAGGAATTATAAATACAGGCTCATTTGTGAAGCAAGGATCGAATATATTTTATTAAAACTTGGTCTGGAGAATTATCTCTCATTATCTGAGCCCTTGCTGAATTAAAAGGGTCGAATTAGTTTTACACAAGACTGATTCTTCTTGAAACTAATCACCAATTGATCGCTGTTGTATGATCAATTGCACCTTCATCGTGCTGTTGTATACGATTGAAGAGAGTCTGAATTCTGATTGCTTTTGAACTGAGGCCTGCTCAGAGGTCGACATTCTGGTTCATCGAAATACACCAAAGCTGAAGTGCAGAATCATTGGCGCAGGTGGTAAGAGGTGGAATTCCTTTCGCAGTGTTGTACGCTGATGAGTTTAGGATTCGCAGCCAGTAAGCATTTATATTGAGCCGCGTGGAGACACACAACAGGCGCTGGAAAACGCGGGCTCCATTTAGTGCTGCGTGACTACCTGGCCGCGACAGCAGAAGGAGCTGACGACGTGATTGGAGGCTGCGCATAGCCAGTATAGGTGGCAATTGCCGTGTTTGCTGGAGGGAGCTGCGCCTAGTGTAGTTGCGGGTGCATCCATTGGTGACTGTCGTGTGACCATTGCAGTTGGTCGCGTGGGAGACAATAGCAGTTGGCATTCACGCCAAGAGATCACTTGAAGGCTGCGGCAAGATTCACAGGTTCTTTTTATTGTATTGTTTTTCTCTTTAGAAAAATAAAGAACGTGTATGCTGGACCCAAATTGTGATTCATGATTACTCTTTGATTTAAATACACGAGAAAGCTGGAATAAAGTTGTGTAATGTCATGTTTAATTTCAAAGCATATGTAAAGTTATGATCTTTGCAATTTAAATTCAAGCAAAACAAATTTCTCCTTCCTCAAACTGGCAAAGAAACATTGAATTAGTGGAAAACTAGCTCAGAGGCAAGTCAGGCTCTTTACAAAAACTCTTCATAAAAAAAAGTGACAAAAGACCACACTCGCATCCAGGTATTGAGCTACATATAGAACATATGGCAGAGATTGTTTTTAAATTTAGAGTTCATGCCTGTCAACAAAGCGATTGGATGAAGAAAATCTGTAGGAGGAAGTCTCAAAAACTTCAAGGTCAGCGAAAAATCCGAATGAAGCCCCAGCAATGACAGCGGCGAAAGTTCAGCAGAGAGGGCGAAAAGCAAATAAAGGGAAATGTGTTTGTTTGTAGGGTTAAGAAATCCCTAAATGGCCGACAATGAAAGGCATTTGTGCATTATTCATTTTCTTATATAATTCCATCTAATGACCCCGCGGGTATGGTTACGTTGGATTTGAAAGTGATAGCTTTATCACTAGGTTTTAGCCTTTTTTCCAACTCCTTTAAAATGTAAAACAATATTTATTAAAATGATATTTATAAATCATTTAGTAATATTGTTTACAAGCAAATTTGGAGATGACTTTTAAGGTAATAAATAAAATATCTATTTTCTACTTAATATAATTAATATTTGTTAAATGTTATTATAATAATCATTTTAATAAATACTTATTATATCAATAATATTATTAAAGTGATTACAAATTATCGCTTAATAATATTATTAATATAATTAATATCTATTAAAATAATAAAATTATAAAAAATTTTAATAAATTAATTGAAGTGCAAAATAGATATTTCATTTTACTCTTAGAAGTCAAAGAGTTTTTTTAGTAATGGCGACGTCTTAAAGTCTAAATACAGTTGTAAAAGCCTACAGGAAGTAATTGTTGTTCAGATGCATTTATAAACCTTTTTGAAGGATAAGAATGTATTAATGAGAGGGTCTTAATGGGGGAATTGATGAGGGGTGACTTTTTATTTCCCCATTTTGCCTTTTTACAGCTGTTTGGGGGTTTTAAAAAAGGCCTTGTAGGCTGAATCTGACCCAAAATTTATTGCCAACATTAAAGATGCAGTTGGATGTAAAAAGCATAAATATGAGTTGAGGGCTCATTTGTAAGAAGTTCTTCTTCCCTTTGGGCTTAATGTTTTGTAACTATTTCCAAGTTCTTAACAAAAATGAAGGGTTTTTGTAACCCGTTTTTAGAGAAAATACAGTTTGTAACACCTTTTTTTGATAGTAATAGATAGCTGGTACCTTCTCATTTTTTTTCTGCTATTGTGTGTCCTTGTTAATAGAAGTTCTTGTGATGTTCTTCGTCCTTGGAGTTGTATTGAATGTTGGTGCCTTTATGCAGGAAGATACATAGTTCTTTGTAGGTTCTGAGTTGTGTTGCTCATAAGAATCAGTCTTAAATTGTGAGTTAGGGTCTTTCTCCTCTTAAGGGTTGAGCTTATTTAGCCTTATAAATTGTTCATGCAAAGATTAGGTATCATTGGGTTGTGTAGGAAATCTTTGTATTACTGGTTTTATGGTGTGTTATTTATCTGTATAGATCTTAGATTTCATTTGGTGCATTACCTTTAGGAAGTTAGATTTCATTTTTATGTTTCCTTCTACCCCTTTTCCTCTGCAAAAGCTTTAGTTTTAGGTAGTATTAGGTGAGATGCCATTAAGAACAAGCTTTCTCTAGAGGTTAGCTTCCACTATCTAAGCCCACAATCAGGGAAGCTTTCCCATGTTCACCGATAGGCCGAGTTTACTTAGCAAGGGTGCTCTATTTAGGTGATAACCATTTTTGGCACGCCTGGTGGGATGAGTGATTGATTTTCAGTCCTTTTTTACAATATTTTTGCTATTGTTAGTGTGTACAACAGTATTTTCAGGCTGGAAGAGGTTTAAAAATTACACACTTGGGGACTCTAAGCTTTGGAAAAGCAGAACCAGTGTATTATAACACATGAGAAAAGTGCAAACAAGGAGCAACTCTACATCTTTTGAGTATTTGCAGTTATCTCCACCTAAGAGAAGAGGGAGAGTAGCTAAAAAGGTACAAGAGACACTTGTTTATACAAGGAGAACCAAGTCTACGCCTCCTACAACAAGAGTGCATTATGTTGTTCCAGTTTTTACTGCCCCAGGAAGTCAAGCTTTGCAGATTCCTGTGGCACTACAAAGGAACCAGCCTTTGTTGCATTCAACCAAGGCAGCCCGCTGAATTTAGCTCAGCATGATGTCATCCTTGTGGCTGCGTTGAAAAGTCTACCATATTTCATGGGTGAGGATCAAACCACCCCAGTTGAGCATATAAAAGACAACTAATATTTGTGCTTTACATCATGTTACCGAAGATAATGTGGCAGTCAGGTTGTTGGCTACTTCATTTAAAGGGAAGGCATTGCAATGGTTCAGAAGGCTACTGATGAACTCTATCAGCATTTGGGATCAGCTTGGTACTGAGCTTTGCAACTTCTTTGAAGATAAATCAGACCATCTATCCTTGGTGGAGCAATTGTCAACTATGAAAAGGGCCCCTCGTGAACAAGTAACAGACTTCAATTTCCGTTTCCAGAAAACATGGGAGCGAATTCCTCAAATCGTAATATCCTCAGCTAATCATGCTTTTTTATATTATTTGAGGGGCTTTCAATAGTGATATAGTAGTTATGATATAATCCATGGGAGGAGTTACACTTCTAGGTGCTTACGATATGGCCATTAGAGCAGAAAACAACCTTATATAGGCTAGAAAAATTGCCCCAATGCCCATATTCCTAGTAGCCCCTGTGATACAACAGCCAGTAGTACCCTTGAATGAAATCCCCATAGCTGTTATTCCGATTGCACCAACATTACCAGGATCTAATAGTCAGTCCAATAGACATGAAAATGTTATTACAAATCAGTCTGTTGTGTTGCAGGAGATTAAAGATATCTTACAAAATTTTGGTAATGAAATTGTGAATATGAAAAAGCAGCAAAATCAAGGTTATAGACCTTACCAGCCACCTTACCAACCTCCTTATCAACAAAATCAGAATAATAGGCCACCATATCAGCCCAATTACCAAGGTCAAAGGCAAAATTTTAGCACCAGGCCATATTAGTCTTATAACCCCAATGCTACTAGCTCTTCAAAGGAGCTTGTACCCACCCAGAATAATCTGGCTCAAGATTACGAATGGTGTTTCCCATGTAACCAACCACATAACCAAAATGCATGTACAAATGAAATCATCAATCAGGTTTTAAAAATTCAAAATAGTCTGGGTTTGCAGGCAAGTACCTCTGATGAAGCCTCTATACAACAACAAGAAGAACAACAGTCAGAGGCAACACTTATGAATTGGTAGGATGAGGACTTCTGAAGCATAAACCAAGTTGTTCTTTCAATTGCGGATAACACAGAGCAAAAAGAGAGCAATAGAGATGGAGCAACAAGTTGTTGGGCCATCTAATACTAAGAATGTCCAGATTTTGCCAAAAGGACAACCTTTAGCTATAACAAGGAACAACCTATAATTCTGATACAGCTAGTATAACGAGTTTCTCCTCATGTTGAGAATGCTACAACAAAGTTTCAGCCTAAGGTTAGTTTGGCTTCTTTCAATATAATGGATGACATGAAAAAAGCAAATGTGTCTATTTCCATGTGGGATTCTTTGGGTATTCTAGGTCAAAAGGACATTTTGCAATCAGCTCTATTAGATTTAAGTCCTTTTGGTAAGCTCAAAAGCGAAGAAGCTAAAGTTGTAATGACCAATACTGTTGTAAAAGAAAAAAAACAGCAGGTTCCAATAGTTAAACCCCTGTCTTTTTACGTGTCTTTGATTATAAGAGACCACCTAGTCCACATATGCATGATTGACTCACGTGCTAGTAGCTCGGTATTACCCAAACAAATTGTAGACAAGTTGGGCATCAAGTATGAGCCACTTGAAAAGGGAGTTGTACAACTAGATGGTACTGCTGTTAATACCATAGGAGTCATTAAAAATCTTGATTTAACCTTGCAAGCTTGTCCAAACTTCTCTATCCCACAGGATATCTATGTCATTGAGTTGCCTCCTTATTTGCTATATGCTTATGAAGGGATTTTACTGCCAAGATCGGGGGTTATTTGTCTTCAGATTGGTCCCATATGCTGTTTAGAACCAGGTATGACACCAAAGTTATTGTAAAATCATAACCTATTGCCAAGGACCATATCGAACCTTATTCCCCAAGTCCCATCAATGCCAATTTATTGGCAAAAGAGAAAGAGGAGCAACTGGTTGTTCAAGAAGGTAACTCTCGGACAGAGGATATTCTAGATATTCTTCTTGACGAGTGGGCTTCTCAAAATCAAGTGGAAGGCCCATGTGGGCACCTAGGACATGCTGGTTTGGGTATGTATTTAATACAGGAAGCTGATTCATTCATCCCTAAGCTGGAAAAAAGTGCAGAACAACAGTTTGGGCTGCAAAATAACGAAGTTTGGGAGCTGTTTTTTGATGGTTCAAGGAACAAAATTGGAGCTGGTGGAGGTTGCATGTTGGTTTCTCCAAGTAATGAAAGGTATTATTCAACTTTTCGGTTCTCTTTTAATTGTTCCAATAATATTGCTGAGTATGAGGCCCTAATCCATGGATTGGAATGGACAAGAAGAATGGGCATTGGTTGTTTAAAGGTATATGGGGACAGTGAGCTGATAGTCAGTTAGGTAAGAAACCTTAATGTTACCAAGAATGAGATGCTCAAATCATATAAGCACAGGGTGTTGGATCTTCTAGAAGGCTTTGTTGCATTGAATCTGATATCTATACCCAGAAATCAGAATAAACATGCTGACAGATTGGCTGCTATTGGTGCCGAATTCAACATTCCAAAAGAAATTAGTAGTGATAAGACCAATCAACATGTTAAAGTCGTTGTTAGACCCGTTGTACCTGATAATAGCATTCATTGGCAAGTGTTTGAAAGTGACCACCAGATAGTCAACTTCTTAAGAGAGGAAGCTGAATTCTCACATGTCAACCAAGGGAAGTTTCAGCATCAATATGATGGCCAAATCATTCAGTTGAAGAACAACAAAATGGCAAAGGGTTTGGTCACCCTTGAATCCATTTTCAACACTGATGATGAGACCAGAAGGCCCAAGGCCAACATGCAGGTTCAACAAGAACATTATGAGGAGGTTGAGGTATTCAAAGGAAAGTTGCTTAAGTTCAGCAAGGTGTGTTCAGCAGAGGAGCAACATTCATTCATTCATCTTTTTTAGGAATTTAGTGATGTTTTCATATGGGAGTATAGTGATTTGAAGGGGTTTAATCCCCAACTTGCTCAACACACTATCGAACTTAAACCTGATGCAAAACTAGTTAGGCAGAAATAGAGGCCTTTGAATCCAAAATTAGAGCCACTTATGCAGAAGGAGTTGAACAAATTGATTGAAACCAGTATTATCTTCCCTATTAAGCATACTTCATGGGTATCAAACCTTGTACCAGTTTGGAAAAAGAATGGTGAGATAAGGTTGTGTGTTGATTTCTGAGATTTGAATAGAGCCTCATTAAAGGACCTTCACCCCTTGCCTTCTATGGAGAAGATCCTACAAGTAGTATCACGATTTGAGAGGTTTTCCTTGCTGAATGGGTATTCTGGTTACAATCAGATTTTAGTAAGAGAGGAGGACCAATCCAAAACAACTTTTACCACCAAGTGGGGTACTATGGCCTACAAAAATATGCCATTCGGTTTGTCCAATGCTGGGACAACCTTTCAGATGGCCATGGATATGGCTTTAAATAGTTTAATGTATAAGATTGTCTTAGTGTACCTGGATGACATCACTGTTTTATCCAAGAAAGCGAAAGACCACTTAAAACACCTAAGGCTGGTGTTTGAAAGATGTAGAGAGTTTGGGATATCCCTTAATCCAAAAGAGTATTGTTTTGTTGTTCACGAGGGCAGATTGCTTGGTTATGTGGTGTCTAAACAGGGTATCACCATTGATCCTGAAAGAATAACCACCATGCTGGCTCTTCCCTTGCCATCACACAAGAAGGGTTTGCAAAGTTTCATTTGTCAGATAAACTTTGTTAGGAGGTTTATTCCCGATATTGCAGATTTATTAAGTCCATTAACTATGTTAATGGAAAATATCCCTTTCAGGTGGACTAAAGAAAGAAAGAGGAGTTTTGAGCTGATTAAAGAGGCACTTGTAGTAGCGCCTACACTTATAAATCCTGATTTTTCTAAGGATTTCGTTCTATACGCCTATGGAGATATTGATTTTATCTCAGCTATGTTAGTGCAGCGCAATAATGAAGTTCTGGAACAACCTGTGGCATTTTTCAGTCAAGGTCTTAAAAACTACGAGCTAAGGTATTCTTTTGTGGAGAAACTTGTGTTTGTTTTTATAAGGAGTTTGAAAAAATTTAAGCACATGTTTCTAATAACAAAATCGTTTTAATGGTTGCTAATCCGAGCGTGAAGGAATTCCTTTTAAGGATTTAAGTGATAAAAGAGTCGATTGGGTGACTAAAGTCATGGAATATGATGTAGAGATCAAGGTCACCAAACTGGTCAGGGGAAAAAGGCTGTGTGAACAGCTTGCTGATGCTGTAAGAAGCAAAGAAAAAGATGAGAAAAAGGCTGTTTTGGGTTTACAAGATGATGAACAAGTAGTTTCAGCTTTTGTCACTAATTGGGTACAACAAATGACTCATTTTTTGCAGATTGGTGAATGTCCGCAGGGCTTAGATAAAGCCAAAATGTGGTATTTTAGACTGTAGTCCATCCCTTATGTTCTGTTGAATAACATTCTATTTAGAGAAGACTTTAATGGCATCTTGAGATGTGTTGAGACTGACCAAATGGATAAAGTGTTGCATGAATTCCACAATGGGTTAGCTGGAAGTCACTTTCCACCTAGAGCAACAACTCTCAAGGTGGTGAAGGGTGGCTATTATTGGCCCAGTTTATTCAAGGACGCACACCTATGGGTAAGAAGGTGCAAAGAGTGTGCACTATTTGCCGGTAAAGAGAAATTGACAGCATTACTCTTGCAACCTATTCAAGTTGAACAACCCTTCATGAGGTGGGGTCTGGATTTTATTAGAGTTATAAACCCCCCATCTAGTGTTGGCCACAAGTGGGTCCTAACAGCTACAGACTATTTCACTAAGTGGACCGAGGCGGTGGCGCTTAAGGAGGCTAATGAAAGTGTTGTCCTAAATTTTTATGAAGAGCTGGTTTTCAGGTTTGGAGTTCCTGAATTCATTATCTCAGATAATGCTTTAGCTTTTGTGAGTTTCAAAATTTCTGATTGGGCTGTAAGAAATGGAATCTATCTGAATACAACCTCCAATTATTATCCGCAAGGAGATGGCAAAGCAGAATCCACTAACAAGAATCTGATTAGAATCAATAAGAGGACTATGGAGGGTAACCAAAGAGCATGGCATAACCAGCTGAAATTAGCCTTATGGGCTGATCGAATCACTCAAAAAAGATCGATCGGGCAATCACCTTTCAGACTTGTTTATGGCAAGGAGGCTCGGTTACCTATCTCACTTGAGCTTCCAGCTCTTGACTTGGCCAATCAGCTTGATATGTTAGAGGAAGAGCCAATGACTGCCAGGCTAGCTCAATTAGTTGAGTTGGAGAAAGTTACAACTGAGGCCTTGAGCAAAATTGAACATCATCAAGCACGCATGAAGAGGTCTTTCGACAAAAGGCCATCTCCAAGAACTTTCCTGGACAGTGACATAGTGCTGAAATGGGATGAACGTAAAAGCAAGCCTGGAAATCGTTCCAAGTTTGATGCATTCTGGAGCGAACCCTTTATTATCTCAGAGTGTAAACAACATAATGCTTTTCAATTGTCAAGGTTGGATGGCAACTTGGAGCGGATCCTAGTAAATGGGATTCACCTCAAGCACTGTTTCTGAGGTAGGCTCTATCCTTGTACATACTGCAGCAATTTTTAGTTGAAAAATAAGTGTTGTAGCACAATAGTTTAGTTGCGGTTTTCAGTTTTCCCTAAGTGTTGTCAATAAGTTTCCAAGAGTTCTCAGTCAGTTAGAGTTTCAAGTGGGAGAGTTTGTTGTTGTTGGTCCTTCCTAATATGGGGAATACATATACAATTCATGCCAGTAATTTTTTTTTACTGTCACAAACCGTACTCCCATTCTCAGTGAATTAGCAAGGGTCATAGAAATTAAAAGAAAGTTTCAGCTATGTACAAAACTACTTTGAATCTATTTTTGACTCTAACAAGTGCTACTAACCTTTTCTAATTGGTCAGATACACACATATAATTCATGATAAAGAAGTTTGATACTTCCCTATCACATGCCATATACCTATATTCAATCAGTTAGGAAAGTTTATTACAGTTTCTGCAAATGAGTTTCAAGTTTCTGCCATGATTGCTAAGTGACTCTGTGCCCAATGAATAGTTCAGCCAGCTGGTCTTAATGTCTAGCAGGCAGACATATAGCAGATGTCGCCAAAAATGTTACCTAATTTTCACTACAGCTCAATCAGGTAAAGTTCATGGGTTTGGAATTAAGAGGAGAAAAGGTACTTTTTAAACTCTCCTAAATTAGATTCAAGAACATAAACAGAAACAAAAGATTATCTGTTAATTTCTTGCACATTCTCAAGACGCATTTACAATGGAAAAGTTTCGCAAGTTCTGTCTGAAGGGTAATCTTTATTGATAATGTAAATGAGTATGGCTCACACAAGCAGTGAGACTAACTAACTTATTCAATGGAAATAGAAGTAAGCATATACATGAATAAGTAAATAAATGCACAAGGGTGGGACCAGTCATTGCCTGAATGACTAGTTCGTTGTTGTGCTTTGCTATGTTGTCATGCCTCAGGTTCTTTGTGTCTCCCGCTGCTCCAGCTTGTTCCTAGTCCTGCAGTCAATTGATAACAATGATGTTAGATCAAAAGGATCTAAGCAATGATGAGTCTCAAACATTACATATTCATTTATACCCATGCATGTATATAATGACTCATATGCACATTGAGCAAGACATAAAATAGCCAAGTCATTATACCAAACTCCTCCAAAACATGTGTTTGTTTTCTAACTTATTTGTTTCATGTGTACTAAAGTTGTCTACCCTATAGCACGTGGGATAAAATGTGGCTCCCACAAGGGTTGAGCCCAGCGCGCTTCAGCACAACAAATGAACTACAATGAGACAATAATGTCAGGTTGATTTACAATACAATGCTTCAAGAAACAACAATGCTACAGGAGGTACATGATAGCATGGGAGCATTACTAGTGTGTAAGGGGTACATATGAGTATGCTCAAGTAATAATGTTGTTATACACAAGGAAGTCATTCATGGACTATAATGCATCAAGTCAAATAGCAGTCACAATGGTTTCCAAAGGAGCTGATCAAAATCAGATTTCTGTTATGGGTCACATAGAAGCAATGACAAAATGCTACAAGTGTCAAAACTATCAAAATGATCAGACAAGCAGCTAATGAACATCCCAATGATAATATGTGTCACTGCCATTTATAGCTACAGGAACATGTCTATAAACATTAAAGAAGGAGGACAACATTCAGATACACAAACACTGGACTTGTTTTTACAACCAAAGATCAAGTTACATGTGGTTAATGATACAAAGGGGCAGCTCAAGAGGCATTCATAGTAATAAAACATACAACAATGACTTTCAGATATGAATATTACAAGATAACAACACCAAGGGCAAACAATGGTGTGAAGATTGTTATATCAAATAAACAAAGTATCAAATGCCAGTATATAGTCATTATTCTATGACAAGACAACAGGTTTAATGAAGTTTTCATGATCAAAGGTGCAACACTTTCACACAAGGAAATATAAATCAAGTCTGAGGATTATACTAGCATCAATGTATGCGAATCACTGTCAACATTATGTCAAAAAGAGCAGGGTTCAAAGATGATACTAAGGTGCATCACATTAATACGAGGACAAAGCAATAGTTGCAGTATCAAGAAATGACCAGCATACCTTCTAAACATGCAGGAATTGACAAAGTGTTGCAAAATGTATCATGGAAAGGTCTAGGTATAATTCAAAGACTTATTTTTTTTTTCATGCAACACTATGGTTTTAAGGGAGAGGTTATTGTTGTTACAAAGAAGCAAAGAAAATCAGGAATATGTGGAAGATTGAGTTGCTGGAAACCATCAAGATAAGTATTTATATGTGTAGAAGCTGAAGAGTCATGTGCAAGTCAATTTCTTTAAAAGAAGAAGCAAGCAGACATTATCTTGAATGACATGGAAACAAGCTCATCACTTCCCTAAAAGAAAGCACACATCAAATGAAAAGCAGCAAGGACATTGCTTCATAAACGCATTTACAACTAACAGAGATTGAGTTACTGTTAAAACTATCATATCCATAGTATGGAATAGCAGTAGTGCATGTTCTCATTGAAAGGCAATAAGATATGACAATCATGAAGTCAAGATCTATGGTTTGGTGTTTTAAGAGAACAGTCAAAAGAACATCTAAGATGTGAAAGGTGCTGCTGTAACAGTCATCAGAGACCTTAAAGAGGAGTTTGACAATCATATAAGAAGAAAAATATGACATATTTTCCAATTAAAAAAACAGTCCTATTGCTTGAGGATAAAATAACAGTCATTCTACCTTTCAAGAGCCTTCTCCTTTGTTATAGTCATGACTACAGGAGTAGGTGGTACTTTGAAGATTTTGTCAATGGTATCAGGATCTAGATTAATGATTGTGTTTCCGTCTTGATCCCTGATAATTCTGGAAGGGTAGTCAAAATTCTTCGCACATGTGCTGTCCCCTTTTTAGCAAGTGTTAGGGACATGGTATTGTTAGCCCATCACTACGACCCTCGTGGGCTAATGGATTGATTTGGGGGTCTCTGGTTGAGAACTTACTATTTATAGTAAGTCTAATTTTGTCAATTTCTATTTGTGGCAGGGTGTCTGGTCAATAGACTCGGCAGAGCATGTGGTCTTGGCTTAGAAACTTAATTTATCGAGTGATTATAATTAATTAAGTTTAACTTAATTAAGTATTATGTTGGAGCTTATTTTATAAAGTCAAGTCATTAAATATTAATGGTGGCTTTAATATCTTTTGTTTGGGCATTAAATTTGGAGGGAGATATTATTGTTTAATATTTTTCAAATGTTCAAACTTTGGAGAAGTTGAGAATACTTTTAAGTTATGAGAGGTGTCTTGTTGAAGCTGAAATTCGAAATCTTCTTGAAGAAGATATTGCTTAATAAATGAAAAATTGAACCTCTTTTGGATTCATTATTGACTTGACATTTTATGAATGAAATTTTCTGAGTTTCGAATGGGAGACATGAGGGTTTGTTTCCACTGTTGAAGAATTGTTAATTCTTCTTTGCTAATGCACTTAGATAGGGTTTTCCATCTGCCTGTGAATTGCATGAAGGGTTCGATCAGTTTGTGGATTATTGGAGGACAATCATCTTGGCTTTTGACGCCATAGTAGAAAAAATAAGCTGGAGTTGTTAGATGCAGAGTAATGAGAATCGCCCATAAATCGCGTGAATCACCGGTTTGGCGATTCGATTTGGGCTTTCTGATATTTTTTGAATCGTTGAACCAGATCTACGATTTCATCGCCATGAATCGCATGAATCCCTGTAATGTCCCCATTTTTCTTGAGCATTAGAGTTTGAGGGATTAGCCTATTATTGTGACCCTCGTAGGCTAATTATTTTGGATAGAGGGTCTTCTGAGGTAGAGGTTTGGTTAATGGAGGTTCTTATTCGTATGTTCTAGTTTGGTCTTCGTTTGGCTCAGATTGGATTCGTTTGGGTTCAGTTTCATATACTTACTATTAATAGTAAGTTTGATGTTGATCAAGAAGGACCTTTTCTATTTTTGGAAAATGCATTTGGTCACGTGGGGAAATATTAGGTGTGACTCCTGTTTCAGACGACATATTTAAAGGATAAGTAATTTGGGAGTTATTATTATTTTAGTGGCCATATTATTATTTAATCATTGGCTTATTATAAAGTTAGAATTTAACTTTATAATTTCACTTAAGTTGAGGGTTGAGTCATCATTGGAAGGGGCCATTTATCCAATTAATTCATTTAAGACTAAGCCAAATTATTAATTAAAGTATTGGAGTAAATGAATTATTATAAGGAAAAGTATATCTATTTATCCCACATTGGGTAGAAAAGTGTGTGAATTCTCCCACAAAAGTTATAAAAGACTCACATGAGTTCTTTTTCATTATTCATGACTTGTGCATTTGCTTTTGTTTGTGTGGAGAAGAAATTGAAACAAGGGTTTCAGATTTCGAGCTTGAAGAATTGTGAATTCTTCCATGTTATTTCAGCATAGTGAATTGGTGAAACATCCAACGAATTGTGTAAAAGCTTTGGCTTCATCCAAAGGCCAAGATTGAATTTATTGTTGCAAAATTAAGGGTTTGAATGCTTCATTATTTACCAGAACAATTTGCAGTGATAGAAGGAATTGGCAGCCATTATTAATTAGATTTCAAGCATTTATGAGCAGATTTGTGAAGTTTATTCAAGGATTTCAAGACATATCATACCTGTAAGTTCATGAATTGTAACTCCTAAATTTTCTGGGTATTGTTAATTTAGATAATAGGGGATATTTTATGAACTGGGTTGTCGATATTTTGTGAAAATATTGAGTATCTAAGCTATTGTAAAAATCTAGAATTTTCAGCTATATATTCCCTATGTAATGTCTAGTTTTTGAGTTGAAATAATTATTGCAATATCTTCTATTTTTCTGCATTATATTGTTGTATTGAACATTGCAAATATATCAGAAAACATCAATTGCGGCATAACAAATTAAACAAGAACTCAAATCAGCAAGCTCGGACATTGTTTGCTAAGTGTGACGAAATGTCAAGACACTATTAAATCAGAAAATACAGTGGTAAAGTTAGAACCAGCACAGGTTCGTACAATCCCTGATTCAGCGATTCATCCCAAAAATTGCCAAAATCGTCTGTATGAATTGCAAAAAATTGGCCCACGCGGCTTGATAAAAAGTCAAGTCATTAAAAAAAAACACATCTTTTTTTAATGTTTTTTTGCCTTTCCTTTTTGTTTTAACCCTAAAGGGCCTTCTAATTGTTTAGCATGAGTAGAAGAGAGGAAAAGTGAGAGAAGAAGAGAAAAGAAAAACCACAGGTTTGCAACCAGCAAGAAGGAAGAGCGCCAAAGAGATCAAAAATCCATTTGTGGAGGCCAGAAGATTGCATTGGGAGCATTAAGGAGTCAATAGCAACACTCCTCAACTCATTTGCAAGAGGTAAGTGTTGATTTTTTTTTGTATGTTAGTGTATTATTCATTTTTTATTAAATTTTTTTAGTTTTCATTTGCAAATCTTGAATGCTTTTTAGTTTTACTAAATTGCAAAGTAGGCTTTGTCGGAAGAGATTGATCCATAATCATAGTGGCTCATTGAGGCTGTGGATCCAGTCTTCACTAAGGCAGACCATGAGTGGGTTGACCAGGTAGATAGAGAGGCTGAGGCTGTGGCCATGGCAGAGGAGGCAGCTAGAGCACGTTCAGGCACTGACAGATGCACACGCGCACGCACAGACGCAGGCCCTAGTGATGTTGTTCATGAGCCGATCTTACATGCGGGGGCTATGGCTCAGCAGTCCTCTAGGACCTACTTTAGACGCCTTTGTAGAAGGCATACAAGATACTCAGAGGCTGAGGGCGAGGCTACGACCGAGCTTGAGGATGATGATGAGGATGATATGAGGCTTGAGCTAGAGCCTTGTTTTTTTATTTTGTTTACAGATACTGATAAACATACGTTTCATGGATCTTCATCTTACATACATTTATGATTTGATGTCTTATGGATCTTCATCTTACATACATTCTATGATTTGACTCATTATGATCCTATGATTTCTATTTACTTCAGCTACAATTTACATTTTACGTGTAACGTATGTGATGGATTTAATATTTATCACTTATGTTCCTTGTTTATGTATGTTAGCTTCTATTTGATGATGTTATAGTGTGTTTAAGTTGTATTCAATAAAGGGTGCATGAAATAAGTTTTAAATTGTTAAAATCTCTAAATTTCAAGGGTTTTTTAAATTTGCCGATTTGTGGTTGATTCGATTCAGATTCGTGGCCGATTCTCAAGGAAATTGCCATTTGCTCTTTATTTGGTGTGAGTATCTATCAGCAACAACCGCCATCCTTTCCCTTAGCCGCTGCCAGTTTCGAAGCAGCATGGAGTAATAAACAGGTTCCAATTAATGCGTAATTACATTAATTTGCAATTGTGTAATTACATTAATTTGCTATTGTAAAAGTTTCATATCTGCATTGAGTAGATTCAATTTCAGTTTCAATAAGAATCTACAGAGACTTGGTGTGATATTAATTTTGCATAAAGAGTTTAGCTAAATTTATTTGTTTGCAAATCGTAATTTTCTGTGGGAAAAACCAAAAAATGTAAATATATCGAAACAACAGAAAAAATACAAAATCAAAACCATTTGCAGTTGCATTCAACGTTAGAGACCAGACAGGCTCTTTACAACACATGCTACGACAAATTCTAGCTCCAGGGAAGCCACAGGAAAGGTAGCAACTAAATGGATGTAACTCTGTTTGACAAGAAGCATCTCACATTTGGTTGAAAATTCAACCCTTTCAAGAAATTCTCCCATGTTCAGGTGACCGAGCTCTTTAAAAGAGGGAAAAACTTAGAAACGGGTTTTTCTGGGAGCAATGCATGTATGCAGACAACAAGTTTGGAGCAAGAAAATGAGATGAATATGTACATATATACAAAGAGGAAACTATTCACTAATAGGTGGGGTTTTTATGTCCCACTACAAGTCAAGCGGAAAGCTCATTGTAAGAACCCCAATAAGTTCCAACTCTACCAAACCACTAATTTGCTATGCAAATGATATATTGGTTTTGATATGACAATATAATGCAAAACAAAAAGATATTGCAATAATAAATTTTTAACTCAAAATTGAAATTGCATTGAAAATACACAACTGAAAATTTCAGATTTTTTATACCAGCTTGAATACTCAGAATTTTCACAATATATTGACAACCCAGTTCATTAAATAAACCCTATTATCTAAAACAACAATACCTAGAAAACCTAGGAGTTACAATTCATGAACTTACTGGTATGATATGTCTTGAAACCCTTGAATAAACTTCACAAATCTGCTCACAAATGCTTGAAACCTGATTAATCACTAGAGGGAAATCACCAAATTCACACAATTGGAAACATCCGTCTGTAGAGTCGGTCTCTTTGCCACCCCTTGGAGGACATGTTCGAGAACCATGATCTGTCTGTGTGACTCCAGATCATTATCCATGCTCTCCTATAGACTAACATGGCCTGCATATTGCCTTCTCTGAAATTCTACCTCAACACTGGCAAGCAATTGCTCAAAGGCATCCCCTTCCAGATACTCCTTATGTTCGTACCAATATGCTCTGTCGCAGGACTGAATGTTGCCTTGCAACGTCAATGTCAGATCGTACGGAGGAAAAACTGACCGTTTGTCATACGATGTGAAAGAATTGACCGAACGTGGTGCTAGGAGGGGTCCTACAGTAGTACAGATTTGAACGTACAATATAATTTGACATGCGTAGAGTTCCGAGGGGGTATGTCGTATGGTAACCAGGAACAGATTGGACGGTGCCTTTTGTGCAGGACCTAAACCGTACAGTAGTATTGAGTTGCCTTTGGACTGAGATCTCCTTCGGGTCAAGTCTTCCTTCGAACCGAGCTTTCCTTCGGGCCAAGATTTCCTTCAGCTCGAGTCTTCCTTCGGGCCGAGATCTCCTTCTGTTAAATCTTCCTTCGGGTTGAGATCTCCCACTGCTGCCTATCATCAATCACATCGATGCCCGGACTTCCTGCACCCTTGTCATCATGTCATTCAATCATTTCCCAAGAATGGTCTAGACCTCTAAGCTCATCTGCATTTGAAAATCCTCATGTGACTAGAACGACCCTGTGATCATGCCTTCATCCTCGTGTAATGCATCATCCGACATGCCGTCACCAACTTTCTCCCATTTGTGTAACTGAGATATTAATTTTTCTTCTCAATGCTTGAATACTTTATTGACCAATCTACATGCCGCCATAAAAGGAACGCACTCAAGTTTGCGAATAACCCATAACATAGATATGACAGGTTGGGATATTTCCTCCATCTCTTCAATGCACAAAATCATAAGGCTCTCCATAGCAACCGAAACCTTAGTATCATGATGTTCCTTGATTGTGACTAAGAAATGATGAAACATATCATGGATTAAGTCTTGCAACTCTAGATCTCAGTGGAGGTTACTTTTACATTTGAACAATTCTCCAATATTATAAATCTCCTGCCAACTGGATCACTACTAATGTCATCCGGTTCTGAAAGCTGTCACCGATCAATTTTAATATCTCTATCATGTCGTCATCATCATATGGTGCTCGAGGAGCCAAGATTCTCAAAATCTCACTTAGACATGCTACAGCGGCCAACTTGATTTCCTTGTCATGGAGTCTCAACAAACTGGGTTGTTTTAAGGCGACCTTAATCGGAGCAAGGATCTTCTGTATGAATTTTGAAGGTGATTGGTCCACCTTACACAAACAAATTTCCAATATATCTAGAGGAAGGTTAGTACCATCACTGAGTTCTGTTCCGATCTTTTGTAGTGCCTTCAACCACCACTCTCCATCGCCGCTGGGTGCCATAGTGTGATTCAATGACTCAGCCAAGGTGAGCAGATGCATTTCCAACTGCTCAATCCTCAGAGGGAAAATTGGCATCGTCGGTCTTGTATTGGTCTGTTGTGTGCGTGACATGTCACCCAACAGAGTCTCACCAATCTGCCTTTGTCCTCTTGCTAGGGTCTGGCGACGCTGCTCCGTACTTTTTAGCTCCTTCAACAAAACTGCCATATCTACATATCCATCTTCCATTCCATCACTCGGCGCCATGATTCCCTCGACAGGTTGGCAGAATCACCAGCTCTAATACCACTGTAATGTACCAAACCGCACGGTACCTGGATTTCAACCGCATGTCATGTACCACAGTGATGTTCTGACACTCTCTTATGACACAGTACCTGAGGGAAATACCCGAGGGAAGTACCCGAGGAAAGAAAATACCTGAAGGAAGCACTCGAGGGAAGCACCCGATTGCAAGTACCCAAGGGAAGCACCTGAGGGCAAATACCCGAGGGGAGTACTCGGGGAAAAATACTCAAGGAAGCACCCGAGGGAAGCATCCGAGGGCAAGTACCGGAGGGAAAGTTGACGGACGATGACAGAGGCCGACGACGACGGGAGACCGACGGTGGGGGAAGCCGACGGTGACGGGAGATTGACGGTGAGGGAATCCGACAAACGGTGACGGAAGCCGATGGTGAGGGAATCTGCTAGTGAGGGAAGTCGTACGGTGATGGAAGTTGTATGGTAGGAGATATGATGTCTCTAGCGTTCGTCAATACAAAGATAAATGAGTTCGCATACACAAACAATTAATAGTACTCCAGATCAATGAGATGAATGCCAAATACCAACAACGCCAGAAGTAAGTTTTGATTCAAACAATGAAAAGACTTCGGATTTGCCAGATCCGAAACAAGCAATACAGAGTAGAATAGGGTGAGAGATGCATCCCACCGAAACTGCAACAAACCAAATAGGGAGGATCTTTTACCTCTGAAATGGCGGACAACAGAACTCCAACTGGAATTTGCAATACAAATAAAATATTCCAAGATGCATACCTACAACTACCTACATGTCAGGCATAAATACCCCTTCGGAGAAACTCTCGAGGGTTTACAAAAGAATGCCGACCCGATAAACACCTACGGACAACAATTAATAAAAATGGGCCCTCATTAATTAATTAAAGGTCAATAATATTTCTTTTAAATAGGGACCAAATAATTAATTAAATTAATTAATTTTTTCCTATATCAAATTGGGGACATTACACGCAGGCTGAACAACATCCACGCCTTTCAATATATGTTTATGGTGACAAGTGATATTTATAGATATTGTTCCTTCATATGTGATTCATTTCTGCTTATATAATTTGATCGGATCCTCCTTAGACTGGTGCTGAAGATCTACCTTCAAGCTGTTAGGCTTTATAGAAGGAACCTGACTCTGATAGCATGTTAATGTTTTTGATCAGATTTGTGTGTATAATTTATTTCTTTAATATGCTGGTACATATATTCAATGTAGATATAATCGAAGTCTACACAGTTCGATATTATAAAAAATTGTTTTTACGTCTCACACGAATATCACTGAATTCTTTATGTCAATGTTCATCTACAATTATTGATATTCAATATTGAATTTCTCTTTTCAATATTGATATCAATATCAATATGACTTTGTTGATGTTAATATAAACTCAAACTGATAGGTATTGAAGATTGTATTTTCTATTCACCGATTCCACAAGAATATTGCTGAGATGAATATTAATATCGATCTGTAGTTATCGATATTGTCTTTCGATATTTCTCTGCACTATTCATTTGTTGTTATTGCTATGTTTCAACACTCAATGTTTTTCTATAATGTTGTTGCTCAATATAGTTGGATATATTTGCCAACTTATCTCCAATATTATCGCTGATATGATATGAAGGTTCTTAATTCAAATGGATCAGAATTTGTCTGATATATATATATCAATGTCTTTTGGCTTGCACTAATGATTTCGATACATTCCAAATGAATCGATATCAACCCAATGTATATATCATATGAGGAGGCATGTCTTCAAAGCACGTGAATTCCATACACGTGGAGTCATGCCTCTTTTAAGAGGCATGCTCCTCTCCAATAGATTGGTTGTTTATAGACAGCGAATAAGACTTAATCGATTTCCATGCTTAATACAGAATTAGTTAATACTAAATCAATTTCCATAATCGATATTAGTTATGATTAACATATGATCGTAATCGATTCACAATCAGATTCAATACATTAGTTGATTCACATAATTGATTGCTCTTGATCGATCCAAGGCATGATCGATCCATTTGATCATTCGATCATAGCATAAAAGATTGGTGGTTTGCAATGACAAATATAATCATCTTTAGAATTACACGATTTATATGACCATAATTGTGTATATATATATTTAATTATATATCCATATATATCATTAAATATATATATATATATATATATATATATATATATATATATATATACATGATTATTCATAATCATGCTATGATTAATATGATCAAGGCAAATACATAGATCAGTATATATAAAAAGTATAGATATCAAATGTTCACTTATCCATTTGATTTCATCAGTTAGATTTATCTTACTAAAGCTACAAACATTAACAGAGAAGGTTGAAGAAATAGAAGTGCAAAATGACAAAAGATGCTCCAGTAATTGCTCCTAAAACTCCTAGGTACGTGCAGAGGAATCATTGAAAGAAACAAATCATTGGAGACAAGAACAAAGGTGTTACCACAAGAAGTAAATCTACTAAAGAACAAGTGAACTTGTGCTTGATTTTAGAAATAGAACCGAAGACTGTGAAAGAAGCGTGCAAGGATCAGTATTGGATAAGAGCTATGAAAGAACTAGAACAAATTGATAAAAATCAGACTTGGGAACTTGTCCAAAGGCCAACAGATAAGAATGTGATAGGAACTAAATGGGTATTTTAGAACAAATTGGATGAAGATGGACATATAATAAGAAATAAGGCAAGACTTGTGTGTAAGGGTTACTCACAAGTGGAAGGAATACACTTTGAGGAAACTTTTGCTCCTGTAACAGGAATGGAAGCAATCAAGATGTTTCTGGCTTTTGCAGCACATAAGGACTTCAAGGTTTATCAGATGGATGTGAAATCTGCTTTTCTGGATAGAGAATTAAAAGATTTATAAATAGAGCAACCAGAAGGATTCAAACTATCGGACATGCCGGATATGGTCTTGAAATTGAAGAAGACACTGTATGGATTGAAGCAAGCTCATAGAGCTTGGTATGTGAGACTTGACATATATTTACTGAAGCAGGGATTTCAAAAAGGTACTGTTGATAGCATTCTTTATTTTAAAGTTGAGGAAAAGGAAATTTTGATTGTAGTTGTTTTTTTAGATGATATAATCTTTGGAGAAAATGGTGGTATGTGCAAGATGTTTGCTGATGAGATGCAAAAGGAATTTGAAATGTCTATGATTGGGGAACTTAATTTCTTTCTTGGGGTACAAGTCAATCAGAAAAATGAAGGTATCTTTATTTCACAATCAAAGTATGTTAAGGAAATGTTGAGGAAGTTTGGAATGGAACGCTAAACCGGTGTGTACTCCTATGGCCACTGGTTGTAAGTTGAGTAAAGATGTTGAATCTCATAAGATTGATGAGAGTAGATACAGATCAATGATTGGATAAATAACTTCAAAGGCTTCATTCTGTGATCCTTTCAATGATATAAGAGGAGAAGAATAACATAGGACAAACAAGAGACTAAACCTGATAAAAAAAGTAGTGCGGGTTTTTATTTGGCATTATATGATTTTTTTTGGATTAAGTACAAGTTACAACATTGCAGTAGTTGCCCAACTTTCTTTTAGTTATTGTTGAATCTATTTTTGTAATTTCCTTAAGTAATAAAAAATTGGTTACTTTAAGCCAAACTTTTTCTTGGCAAACTGTTTATTTAAATTTTAGCTTTATATTACCTGAACTATTTTCTTAATGAAATTGTGTGGTTCGTTTGTTGGTATTATTCTGTCAAAACCTTTTTTACAACCAAATTCTTTTTTGTGCTTTAACTGGCAGGAAGCTGTTTTTGTTAGTGCTTGAATAGTTTATCCTCAATCTAAAAATCTTGCTGGAAGCCTTGACTGTTGACAGTTTGAAACTTGTATTTGGGGCAAAACTGTAGTTAGTTGGATATCTATGTTTAAAGCAAAATGCCCTTTAAAATCTTGAGTAGTGCGAATGTTTGTAAGTTCTTTGGGTTTTAGGTTTAGTTAGGTCTTAGGGAGCTTCCCTGTATAATTTGAATAATGGTTCTACCATACACATTGTTCTGTTTTTTGTTGACCTGAAATAGACAAATTAAATTGCTAACAAGTACATGGACACCTTTGCATTGTTCTTTCATTCTTTTTGTTAGTCTTTCAACTTTGTTTTATTGTTGCTCACTCTTGGATTAAAATACATAATAGTGTGTTGCCCCGTGAGTCACCCTTAGGCCTTGGATCAATTGTGATTGGAAACAAGTGTATTTCTTACTACCTATGATTTCAACGTTTCAAGATCTTAACAAATTGTGAACATGTGCAGCATTCTTGAGTGCTAGTAGCCCTTTTTGAAAGGATGTGATTATCCGATTTTAACAGATATGATACCCTCTTCTAGTCTTGACATTATGTATTTGAATGTTTGACGATTGTACTACTTCACCCTGGCTTATTTGTCGGCCTCTCTCAAAGTTGAGAATTGGAAGATGTTGCAGATGTATTGCACTAATCATAAACAGCATATGATTTGATAAATTTTGCTTCTATAAATCTTTTCAAATGAAAAATGTGTTTTTTCTATGTATGGTATGACATAATTCAATATGTTTTTGTTTTGTATAGTGTCATACAATTCATTCTTGTAATTATTTCTCTATAACAAAAATATTCTATTTGACATTTTTTTCTAAATTGCAGGCCAATATACTTGTTTTTCCAGAACTAAATGCAGGAAATATTGCCTACAAAGCTGTTCAGCAGGTGATTCATTTTCATATTTTCTTCATAAACGTTATTTGTTTGACAGCAATTTGTACTCTATGTATTGTTTTCTTAATAAATCCACGAGAATAGCTCTACTGCACATCATTATTTGATATGTGTGATCGTTATTTACTACTTTATGCTGTTATTTCACCATTTGATTACTACTCATCCCTTTTATTTCTTATAAACTCTTTGCGAGATTACCCTTTGTTTGAATCCTAAGAATGTACAATTTAGATAAACTAGATCCACAGACCTTTAGACAATGTTATTAAGACGTAGCCAGCTGCAAAATCTACCATTTCTGTCTGGCATTCAAAATTTAAACTCATTTAAGTGTGTCTGACATTGTCTCATTTGTGCTTTTTAAATCTAGAGGAAATAAGCATTGTAAGTGGCAGTTGAAGCCATAGAGATTTATAAGGGATGTACTTCCATTCTTAGGCTGCACTCATCTGCCTTCCCATCTGTCATTCACTTTCATAATTTCACTTGAAATTTTGGACTGTACCTTTTCATCTTGCAATCTGCGCTACTGAATAATGTTATTTAAGGGTATCGCTAAACTTTTTCTTTTTTTGACATTACACAGAGCACTGGAGCAATAAGCATGGGTCCATTGCTTCAAGGTTTACGCAAACCAATCAATGATCTAAGCAGGGGATGTACTGTAGATGATATTATATCCACAGTAGTCATGACAGCTCTGCAAGCTGCTTATCAGAAAAAGAAGCAAACTTCTATGAAATGATGAAAGTTTGCCTCCAATTCCTGTATAAAGTGAATCAATCTTAACCAGTGTAGAATTGGTAAATAGTATAAATTGACCCTTCTTTACCAACCAACAGCTGTCATGAAAACTTAATAATTGCAGAGCTATTTTCTAAATCATTCAGAATGGAAGCATGCTCATGAGATGAAAAAATGTTTCCTTATTTCAAGTGCAGGTGTTTTCAACTTTCAAGTGTATTCCTTCTTATCAGACGATTGTACCATAAAGTTGGCTACAAATATTTATATGCACACATCTTGGAATGTTAAGATGAAAGTGTTTTGTTGGTATTATGCAAATTTAAAGCCAATCTCTAAAATGGCAATGGTCGTAGCATATTAAGTGAGAATAATTTTAGTTGAGGGAGACCAATAAAGTACAATTCTAAGCCATTATGAAGGAACCTAATCTGAAAGGGACTATTATATTATAAGTGAAACCTAAGTATTTTTCAGTTGGGAGGTTAAACACCTTGAAACACTTTTTGCGTCACATAGGTATCAGGTACATGAAGATTTATCAGTTTCCTTTGGCTCATTTGGCTGAGTGTCAAGGACCGCAGGATATTCATTCTGCCCAACTTATTGTAGGTACAATCCCCACCTCAGCACTAATGTTGTTTGGCCTATGCACTCAGGGAGGTAAGATCCTTGATGAACTCTGTGTCATTAACTTCGTTAACTGACCAAGGGCCACTTGACCTCTAAGTTGTTGAATCCTTCTAATCCTTGTCAAGGTTTTACCACGTAAATCAGCGTCTTATGTGTTATTCTGTTAATCCATTTCATTGTCTTTGTTATATACTAAAGCCTCTTATTTGTTATTCTGTTACTCCATTTCATTATCTTTGTTATTTCTTTGCAACTAATTTTTACCGTAATATTTAATTTTCTGAGTTTATGCTTCTATTTCCACAATATGAAAAAATGTAACAGATTTGCAGTCTTGAGTATAAAAAAAAATTGTCCAGTCTATGCTATGCTTTAGTGAGAACTATGTCATAGAAATTGAAATTCATAACAATACAAAATTGTACCTGCTCTTGATTGTGGGCACAAAATTAGCGATTACACTGCCAATACACTATATTAGATTCCCTGAGAGAAATTCTCAAAACAATAACTTGAACGAGAATCTGCCTCTGCCATTTATCACTTCATTCTTGTTCCCATAGATTTCAGTTGATATTGATGAAGTTCTAGGTTGGCAACAATTTTCTATCTTGGGAGGTTAGGCGATGATATTTTCTTACAGTTGGCAGCTAATGCGAATTGTGGTTGCTAGGTTGCATTGCTATCAACGGTTTCAACTGCACAAACCATTAAGGGAGGTGTTTCAAGTTCAATGCCACTACAGTACTACCCTACCACCACCTGCTAGAAAAATGGACGTCAAATTCACCTTGTATTGTTTTTGGTTACACTTCTCAACATAAAATAGTAATTGTTAGTTTTGATGAATAGAGGCCTTTATTTTTAGAATCGTGAGTTAGACAAATTTTTTGCTTTTTTAAAGTTTGATTAGGGGAAGGGACCAGTAGTGGACATAGCACCAATACCCGTTCACTTTTCGTTAATTGGACCCCCCAATACGAAATAATTCTGCACACCAATAAATGTACATAATTAACCCACAATATATTCATTCAACCCCCAATACATGTTCACACATGAACAAGTAGTAGATAGATAAAAAATACAAAATTGACCCACTATTGGTCCTTATGTGATTGAAATACAATATTCCTTGCACAAATTTAGTGAATAACTCATTTATTAAAAAGTCAAATTGTTTACAATAACCACTTTATGCAAGTGGACCAAAGGTATACAATTAGTCAAATTACAAATACAAGAGAGCAGTTATTGGTCCCTCATATGACAATTTTACAAATCAAACTGAACTTTATGGGTTCTCATATGCACTTTCTCCCAAACAGGTTTGTACTATTTGAGACATTTAATCTATCTGCAAATAGTACTTGCATTTTCAACAACTTGTGTAAGGTTCCCATATAGACACAAAAAAAACATATAAAAAATCTGTAAGGCTAAATCCACACATGAGAAATAAATTGAATATGCAAGCATAAATTGACTGATTGGTTGCAAACAATAAGTTTTTAGACATTCAAAATCTACGCATACAAGCATTCAATTCGATATGCAGGTATGAAATGACTGTTTGGTTGCAATCAACAAGATCTCAACTTGTAGCGCAAGAATGAATTGACAGGATGTTTCCCACCAGAATTCAAATTCAAAATTCAACAACTACAAATGAATGCATTCAACTTACACATTCGAATTCCCAAATTAATTTATAAGGGGATTTTGCAAGTTCATTTTCACTAATACAAATAGGAAGTCTGAATATTCTTTGTAGACTACAGAGGTGAAGCAGGAATTATCTGTTCATTACTGCAAAGTCTGAATATTCTCTGCAAACCTAATAGTTGAAGGAAGATTTTTCGCACAATCCTTATCAGGTTGGTACATTATGCTTAACCTTTCTCATTTTATTTCATAGGTGAATATTGAGTAAACTTATTGTTTTCTATGTTCTAAATACATCAACTGCATCCTCATTAATTTATAACCTTATTTGTCATGCACCTGTCACTTAGAGCACCAATACACATTGCAACCTTCTACTAATGACATCATCTACATTTTCT
>MU223082.1:92569-106877 GCA_018584345.1 Thuja plicata | reverse complement strand
TATATATAAAATTGTCCAGACAAAACAAACCACATAAAGCATGATGGAGTAACACAGAAGCAAATTTCATCATTTTAATGTAACCCAATGCAAAATGAATATCTCATTTTTTACATTCCATAGTGGGGGTCTGTTAAATTAGTTGTCTACACAATATGCAGAATATATATATATATATAAACAATGGTACATAATTGTCCAGACAAAACAAACCACATAAAGCATTATGGAGTAACACGAAAGAAAATTTCATCATTTTAATGTAACCCTATGCAAAATGTAGGAATGCAGAAGCAGAGTTCATCATTTTAATGGAACACTATATGGATACGGACAATCATTCACAACAAAAATGAAACCGTCTACCACATCTATGAAATAGTAAACATTTTAATAGAATGGTTGGCATTTGAAGCAATGATGACAAAAAAAACCACATAAAGCACGATGGAATAACACAGAAGCAAATTTCATCATTTTAATGTAACCCTATGCAAATAGCAGGAATGCAGAAGCATAGTTCATCATTTTAATGGAACACTATATGGATACAGATAATCATACACAACAAAAATGCAAACCGTCTACCACATATATGAAATAGTAAACATTTTAATAGAATGGTCGGCATTTGAAGCAATGATGACAAAAAAAACCACATAAACCATGATGGACTAACATAGAAGCAGATTTCATCATTTTAATGTAACCTCATGCAAATTGCAAGAATGCAAAAGCATAGTTCATCATTTTAATGGAACACTATATGGATACTGATAATCATTCACAACAAAAAATGAAACCCTCTACCACATGTATGAAATAGTAAACATTTAATAGAATGGTCGACATTTGAAACAATGATGACAAAACAAATCACATAAAGCACGATGGATTAACGCAGAAGCAAATTTCATCATTTTAATGTAACCCTATGTAAAATGGAGGAATGCAGAAGCAGAGTTCATCATTTTAATGGAACACTATATGGATATAGATAATCATTCACAACAAAAATGAAACCCTCTACGACATATATGAAATAGTAAACATTTTAATAGAATGGTCAGCATTTGAATCAATTATCCAGACGAAACAAACCAAATAAAGCACGATAGACTAATCCAGAAGCATATTTCATCATTTTAATGTAACCCTATGCAAAATGGAGGAATGCAAAAATAAAGTTCATCATTTTAATGGAACACTATATGGATACGGATAGTCATTCACAACAAAAATGAAACGCTCTACGACATATACGAAATAGTAAAATATTTTAATAGAATGGTCGACATTTGAAACAATGATGACAAAACAAACCATAAAAAGCACGATGGACTAACACAGAAGCAGATATCATCATTTTAATGTAACCCAATGCAAATTGGAGGAATGCAGAAGTAGAGTTCATCATTTTAATGGAAGACTATATGGATACGGATAATCATTCACAACAAAAATAAAACCCTCTACGATATATATGAAATAGTATAAAATTTTAATAGAAAGGTCAGCATTTGAAGCAATGATGACAAAACAAACCACATAAAGCATGATGGACTAACACGGACGCAGATTTCATCATTTTAATGTAACCCTATGCAGAATGCACGAATGCAGAAGAAGAGTTCATCATTATAAAGAAACCAAATGTGGATATGAATAGTTATTCACCACATTAAGCATGATGGTCTAACGCAGAAGCAGATTTAATCATTGTAATGTAACCCTTTAGTCACACGGATAATCAATCAACAGAAAAAATAGAGACCCTCATCGGGATATTAACATTTTAATGAAATAGAAGGCAACGAAGTTGTGCATACAAGAAAGGAAGCATGATTGAAGCTGAAGACGTTACCTACAGAGTCGACGACGGTGGTTGTAGAGTAGTGCGGACCAAAAACAGTGGCAGGAGGAATGAAAAATGATGAACCGGTTTTGGCAAAAAACAAGGTTTTTAGGGCACCAGCGTTAACAACCACATGGTCCCTAACGAACCACTTGTAGTGAAATGGGATGTTTATGCCCCCATGTTCCTAACATAAAAAAAAAAACCCGTGAACCGAGCAAACAACTTAAACACTTTAAATTAGGTATTTTTATATTTGTTATTGGGGGTCAATTTAATTTTTATTGGTCATTTGATGAACTACTATTGGGGATGAATGCATCTACTATTGGTCGACACCTTTTTTGACCACTTTTAGACGTATGTGCACATAACGGCTTCTGTGGAGTGGACCGTTATTGGTGAGAAGCCCAAACCTTAGCTTTAAGTAGTTAAGGCACATACAAAACAACCCAAATTTTTTTGACCAAAATCGACATCGTTTGGTACCTCAATTGAGTGCGCGAAGTTAGCTATAGCCAATACTGGTCCCTTTCCCCTAGTTCTTTTTGTATCTATGTTTGAAAAGTCAAATTATCTTACACACTTTGCATTCACTTATCAATAATCATCACTTCTTAAACATTCACTTTTCAAAAGTCACAGCCTATTGCAACTTTTGCATTCACTTTTCAAAAATCACAACTTATTGCACACTTTGCACTCACTTTTCAAATGTCACAACCTCTTGCACACTTTAAATTCACTTTTCAAAAGTTACAACGTATTGTAAATTATGTATTTTTAAAATAAATATTTTACTATTTTTTACCCTTTTGCTTAGAGAACACAACATAGTTTTAAACCTGCTTTGTATTTATTGCTGAAAAAAATATTATATTGTAAATAATGTGTTAATGACCAAAACCCATCAATTAAAAAGCTTGAAATTTGAGAAAATTTAAAAAAAAAATTATTTATTCAATTAATTTAAAAAAAGTCGGAAGTTCAAAATTTTCAAAACGGTGAAGTGGATTGTTTTGAAAAATGGCCACATGGTTTGAAATGCTGATTTGGACATATCTGCCAAGTGATTTCGCATAAATCTTCGAATTTATTAATTTCTTCTTGTTTTTTCAATGAGTTGATATAGAAAATTTGACTTTGAGTGCAAACCGGGTGATGGATAAGGGGTTGTCACCTTGACAGTATAGAAGGAATTTGAGGTTGTCAGTTTGATCCAAGTATATATACCCTTGATGCCATGAGCATTTTATAAAGAACTATAAAGGTGTGATGTGACTCAAATAACACATGACTAACACATGACATGGTTTTTAGTTGATAAATTTCAACCATGAACATATATACATTTGGTCAAAGATACTCAAAAGACGCTCATCCTTGACCACCTAACATTGGATTTGAGATAAAAGTTTGGAAATTGATTTAATCAATCATGAGGTAACAATACACAACAACAAAATGCAATCTAGTCCTAAGAAGACTATAAGTTGTGCATTAGTTTGTTAACATTTATATGATCAACATGAAACTAGTTTTTAGACATAACATCTAGTGGAGTTTGAGTTACAATTTAAACTTTTATAAAAATGACTATTAAGGAAATTTGTAAAACATATTATATCACAAGTAGCTATGGGATTTTCAAGACTAGAAATGTTTCTCGATAACTCACTCAAAGAAACTTTAGACTCCAATACAAAATCTGTACTTTGGGATATAAGGAATATACTATCTGTGATATTGCTATTAGGATTCAACTGTGTAGTTTTTTTAGTCAAACTCGTTGACCCATGTTTCATTAGTAGTCGTTCACAAGAACCCATCTCACATGAGAATGAATGGAGCACTTAGCACTCATTGCATCTAGGTGATGCTCATAGAGGTGAAGCATCAGGACTTCCCAGGAGGTCACCCATCCCAGTACTACTCCACCTCGAGTGCGCTTAACTACGAAGTTTCCTCCATGGTTAAGCGCACTCCACTTGCAACCCCATTTTCAAAACCTTTAGCAAGTGTTGTACCTTATGAACCATTCATTATAAAGCCCCTTAAGCTCATTGATTGATAAGTAGGAGATATTTTCCACAGTAAGTCAAACTGTGATATTGCAATTAGGATTCAACCGTGTAGTGTTTTTAGTCAAACTCATTGACCCATGTTTCATTAGTAGTGGTTCACAAGAACCCATCTCACATGAGAATGAATAGAACACTTAATACTCATTGCATCTAGTTGAAGCTCACAAAGGTGAATCATTAGGACTTCCTGGGAGGTCACACATCCCAATACTACTCCACCTCGAGTGCGCTTAACTATAGAGTTTCCTCCATGGTTAAGCCCACTCTACTTGCAGCCCCATTTTCAAAAAATTTAGCAAGTGTTATTCCTTATGAACCATTCATTAGAAAGCCCCTTAAGCTCATCGATTGATAAGTAGGAGATATTTTCCACAAGTCAAATTGTGATATTGCTATCAAGATTCAATTGTGTAGTTTTTTTAGTCAAACTCATTGACCCATGTTTCATTAGTAGTGGTTCACAAGAACCCATCTCAGATGAGAATGAATGGAACACTTAGCACTCATTGCATCTAGGTGATGCTCACAGAGGTGAAGCACTGGGACTTCCTAGGAGGTCATCCATCCCAGTACTACTCCACTTCAAATGCGCTTAACTACGAAGTTTCCTCCATGGTTAACCGCACTCTGCTTGCAACGCCATTTGCAAAACCTTCAACAAGTGTTGTGCCTTATGAACAATTCATTAGAAAGCCCTTTAAGCTCATCGATTGATAATTAGGACATATTTTCCACAACAAGTCAAATTGTGATATTGCTATCAGGATTCAACTGTGTAGTTTTTTGAGTCAAAATCTTTGACCCATGTTTCATTAGTAGTGGTTCACAAGAATGGGTTCATTAGTAATGAGTTCTTGTGAACCACTACTAATGAAACATGGGTCAATCTGTTTGACTTAAAAAACTACATAGTTGATCTTGATAGCAATATCGCAATTTGACTTGTGGAAAATATCTCCTACTTATCAATATACTATCTTTTAACAACTTAATGATTTAAATGCTTCAACCAATATTCTCATTCTTTTGGTCAATCAAAGGATCTATTAGTGCACGTGCAATATCTTTAATAATGTCTTTGTTATGACTATCAAAATACAAGTTAACCACAATATTCCAATTTTGAAGAAGTGAAATGTATATGTAACTTATGATTCTTTCTTTGTTGATTGTGATTTGACAAAATATGTGTGGAGTTACATACAATTAATGATTCAGGATAACCTTAGTTGAAATTGTTTATGCATATCAGTCATTTCACTAAATTTTTAATTACATTCCTGGTGATGAAGATAATGATTGTTGCAATGTAATATAATTGTATGCTCTTTCAAAGTAACTAGGTATTTTATATAATATCTACCTAAAATATAATAAAATATATCATGACATATTAATTATATTTCAATTGTTTCTTATGATAGTTGCTAACTATAGTTACCTTTTTTGTCTACATTTCAAAAGTATAAACAAATTGCATTAAATTTTGCTATATCCTTTTAAGAATATTATTTTACATTTGAAAATGACAAAACAAACTACACATAAAAACAATGTTCTAATAAAGATATAACAAAATAGAGTGTGTTATGTAAGACAAAATGATAGATACATAGATAAGTATGATAAATAAGTAAATTTAAGGCAAATGTAGAAAAGTATGTATATAAATAAAATAGAACTAGATATGTTGCAGGGTAGCAGTAAGCTACAAACCTCCCATCTGGGAGGTCTTGTGTTCAAGTCTACTCGAGCCCCATGATGTTCTTGGCTATTATCGAGCAAAAAAAAAAAAAAACTAGATATGCAAAAGTACGTGTAGATAGGAAAATTAGTTAGTTTAGAGAATATGAAAAGTTCAACCACGAAAAGCATAATAATCACATTTAACTATCCCTATTCACTTAATGAAGCATTTTAAATAAAATTTTGCATAAAATAATGAAATAACATGAAAACATAGAAATCCAAAATTATGCAAACTCTATTAGACGCTTCATTATTTTTCTTTCTCCTCCAAATTTGATGTTGCTCTTAATGATGAGTGCACCAATATGTATTTGAAATGCAAGTATAAAAACAATAATGCAAAATGAGGATACTCGAATCCTGGTTAGCCTCAAATGGGAAAGAAAGCTCAGTAAATAGAAAAATGACTCAAAAACTGAACAGTTACCATCAAGAAATGAACACTCAAGAGAGAAAAGAAGAGCCAATAATAAAATAGAAATAAAAACCCACTTACCGATTCCCTCCAAAATGAAAAAGGAAAAGTTAAGTGGAGGAATATGAAAAGAGAAGTGGGAAAGAAGGGTCAAAGGTCAATAATAAAAATAAATTGCCAATTTCCCTTCAAAAGCCCAAAAGCCACATAAAATCAAATCGAATTTAAATATAAAAATAAAAGAGGAATAAAAGTCATTCGAATATTAAAATTCAAATGCAAACCAAAAGACTAAAAAGGGATAAATAAATGAAATTCATTTATTCCTAAGGGGACATAGGGACATTAATTAATTGACTAATTCTCTAGAGACAACATTATGACACAATTAAATAATTGTTAAAATTATTTAATTGAACACACTAAAATGACACAAAATAAGCGTCGTGACTAAATATAAATCAAAATAATTGAAAATGACAAAAAATGATCAAAATAGACAAAAATGGATGAAATTGAGCACAATCGACCAAGGACATAAAAGACAGCTAAAAAGGGATGGAGGGGCGATGACCAGTTTTAGGTGTTTATATTTTGCCCCTCTTTGAGACAATGAAATTTTGAGTGTTGTTTCAAAGAAAATATTAAAACTCACATAAAAAAGATGACTTAAACAGAAAAGCCACGAGGGTGCCCCATCGAAAAATTGGGTGAAAACCTGAAAGAAGAGACCAAATTTTTTTAAAAGAAAACAAGACTGGTCAAAGGGAGAACCAAGACTAGCCAAAGGAAAACAAACCAAGCAAAAAGAGAAATTGACAAAACACGAGCCAAGAACAAAAAGGTAAATAAAACAAAAATTAATCCTTGGTTTTCTTTATTAGTGCACCGTTTGTCTTTTGTAGGGATTTTTAATATAGCGAATTGGATGCGTCGCATCGTGACATATATGAAGTTAGAGTGATCTTGTGATCCTTTTTGCATGAGATCAGACATAATGCAAAAAAGGAATGCTCCAATTCACCCTGAAACACATACATCATGGGTTGAGGTACATGTTGCATAATTTCTTGAGAACATCCCACAAACAAAAAATAAAGCCAAAATAGAGGACCATGAACCATCCTGGCCACTCTCACCACTCAGTGGTATCCCATAGTAGCATAGGAACATGGTGAAAGATCAAATCAATGACAAATAAGAACAAACAAATAAAAGACCATGAACCATCTCGACCACTCTCATCACTCGATGATATCCTTGAGTAGCATAGGAGCATGGTATCAAAATGAAATCAATAAAAGATAAGACTTACTAAACCAAACAAGGCAGCAACCAATTAGATCTAATTTCCAAATTTGATTGCTCAATGATAATGATGATAATAATGATCAATGTGTTTGGTTTTAGGAAGGACACATCTTGTATAAGACACATGATGAATAATGGCAAAGTCTGGTTTTGGGAAGGACACATCCCACATAAGACAAATGACCAAATAATGATGATTGATTGATGTGGCAAGTTCAATCAAACTGATTGCTGACATGATTGGGTAAGTTTGTCTATTTATGCATGATTCATGAAGTGCAGAGTTCTACGTCTCACAATTGCGTTTGTTGAAATATATGCCTTGTTGCAAAGAGAAACTTATTGAAAATGAAACGAAAATAAAAAGAAAATGAGATTGGTGCTAAAAATCAACACTTTATTGCTTTGGATTTTTAAAGTTGTTTTTTTTTTGGATTTTAAGCTTTTTAAAATTTTTTTGTTCCTTTTTTCAGGATTGCGATTTTTATAAAATTTTTAGGACTTTTTTTAATTTTTATGATTTTTTTCAGGACATTATTGCTCTAGCAAGATGTCTTTGGTTTGGTCCCAGTGACTAGCAAGGTAGGGACATTATGAATGGATGAATGGACTGATGGAATGAAAATGGATGGAGGAAGGATGGTGGAAATGTTATTATAGCATTGTGGATTATTTGATTACCAAGGACTATCGAATGATGAGAGAACATCTTCTTTTTGCACGCTAAGGGATTAGACATGACATGATAAGGTAATGACATGGTGCACCGAATTGCAAGTGATGTACAAGAATGGACATGTCAAGAGGTTCTTGAAAACATGTTTTGTATTTTATGTCCTTATTTTATATCAAGATTAAGGGATAGATTTGGATAGGACAATGATAGGACAAGGATAGGACATGACGGGATAAACAAGATGAAAATGATGGATAAGCAATATGGGCTTAAGGATGGGATAAGGAGAAACAATAAGGACTAAAAGGAATGCAAATAGGATAAACGATAAGGACCAAAAGGGATATGGGCAATGTGAAGAAGATAAAATATATTATACTTATGAAGATCCTTTGCCTTGTCAAGATCAAAAAAGGGAAAAGGGAAAAATGTATGCAAAGAAGGATGATTGACACAAGGGATGAAGATAATGGAGGTCGTATTGGAAGCTCAACGGTGGAAAAGGAAATATGGATGCAAAGAACGATGAGGCATATGACAGATAATGGATAATGAAGGACATGATGGATAGGATGTAATAGGATAACATGAATAAAACCTACCCTCAATTATGAAGGATGTGATAGGTAAGATATGATAGGATAACATAGACAAATATTTCCCCCAAGTATGGAACACAAGATATTTATAAATTATGCATGATGCCTATTTATCAGGTTTTCATCATGGTACTTGCCCAAAGCGCATGTTTGTCAGGTTTTCACTTTTGGACGAATGATTTTTTTCTTCTCTTTTTCTCTTTTTTTCTCTTATGTGGATGTATATAGGAAATGGACAAATAACTCAAGAAAATTATTCTTTGGACAATACTCTTAAATGATATTCAATAATGGACCATGTATATGAAAGATATGCCCAAAGACGCTGGTAGGGTAATGAGGTGGATGGTTGGATTGAACAGGATACAAATTTATGGAAAAGGTTGGATATGATAGATAAAAGGATGAAAAGTAGGTGTTGGATAATGGAGGGGGTGTAAGAAGACTTTATTTTGAGTAGAGTAGAGTTTGGGAAAGAACAAAATTGGCACACACCTTAAAGGTTGTGGAGTGACGGAGGATAGAAAAATTTGGGATTTTGGGATCTTGATGGATGAGTAGCTATGGATTTCGAAACATAAGAACCCAAAATGGATTTGGATTATGGGAGACATTTAGATGGAGGGATAACAATTTTGGATGCCAATTTTGATCTTGCTTTATGAAGTTGTGCTTCAAGGAGCTTCTTGGGAATCCACATAATATTTTACTTTTCATTCTTTTGTGGTTCCTTAGAAAGCAATGCTTGTACAAGAGGTTTATGAACCCATATGGCTTTTGATTTTTCTTTATTTTTCTTAGTGGGCCTTTGTGGCCTTTTGGATATTTATTTTTCTTTTTGGATTATACTTTTCTTTATTTTTACATGTCAATTAGATGGGACATGTTGATCCTTGACAACATGTGAATTGCTAGACTTAGAGACTTTATGCTTGGCATCCAAATGGCTAGGAGAATGAATGGAATTCATGGATGGATAGGAATGATATGGATGTATTTATAATGGATGAGAATTATATGGAGGTCTTTTGGATGGATGGGAGATCCTCAAAGATGTGTGACTTTTCTGATCTGGACTCACATAACGATAAATGGATTGTGAGATAATGGATAGAGGGATATATGGACCTAAGATGGATGGAAGAGTTGAAGGGGGAGGTCTATGTTTTAATTTAGATTTTGTATGGATAACAATGCCTTGAGATGAGGTATGTAACTAAGGCCATGACCATTAAGATTTTATTTAATATGGAGGGGCTCTAACATCCCTTGCTCATGGAGGCCTAACCCTTTGCCTTTATAATGCATGCTTTGGAAACTACCAATGGGATAATTGTTGCTTTGGAAACAAGATGTGAGTCCATTTTGAGGTGGATATGACATAGAGGGCATGATAGGACTATGAAGTAAACCAGACCAAATGTAAGTGGATGAACACTTTTGATATGATATGAATTCATGAACATCCTATATAGAAATTTTGGAATTATGAGGGGGTTAAAGATATATGATAGGTTCTTCATGTGGCAGAATAGTAGGAATGGTGGGATTACTTAGCAAAATAGGCTCTTTTCGTGGAGATGGAAGAATAGGGATGGAGGCATCTTGAGGAGGATCCAGAAGGATGATAGTGGGATCTTGTGATGGAGATGATGATAAAGGAATTCTTTGATCTTGGCTTGGAAAGGGAACATCAATCTACATTTTAAGGGTAATCTGATCTGGACCTTGGATAACATCATTTGGAAGAATAGACAGGATGTCACGATCTTTCTTAGGAATAGGAAGTGGAAGGTCAATAAGGATTGGAATGACATTTTGTTCTTGGGAAGAATGGGAATCCTTATTGATAGGATGGACAAAGATGGTAGGATCTTCATTACATTCTTGGAAGATGACATCTTGGTCAAAAACTATATTGGATTGGTCATTTATAGGATCTTGATCTCGATTTGTTTCAAGTCTCAAATTTTCATGCTTTAGATCATCCTCTTGACATGGGGTATGAACTAGAGTAGGTATGTGGGGATTCATGGAATAATTAAACATTTTGAGATATGGAAGGAGGTTGGATGTGACTCTCTAAAATGGGTTTTCTTGAGAATAGAGCATATGGTGGCATTGGATCTAGAATTGTTGAATTGTCAGAGGGGCTCGTACCAAGGAATGGATTAGTTTGAATTTGTATTTTGGATATCCCTTTGGAGGTTTCATCATTTAATATTTTATTTGATGTAGATGGTATAGATTTCTCTTGTAAAACTTTAGAAGATGGAGTGGTAGGAGATATGGAGGCTATTTGAGGGACAATTCCTTGATGGAATATGGATGTGTCATTGATGCAATAGTTATGGAATGAGTCATTTCTAGACATGGGTAAATGATTTTTATCATGCTCGGAAAATTTTTCTTGCATATGACCCAATTTTTGAGGTAAATGTTTGAGAGTTTGAGTTTGTAATTTTCACTTTTTGGATGGTTTTGTTTGTTTTCCTAGTTATAATTTAGCCTCATTCAACCTAGCCTTAATCTCATAACTTGATTATATTTTGTCTTGAAGGCGAAGGGCATATGAAATAGGTTCACTAAGAAACAATGCTTCACAAGCTTTATCAATTTCTTCTTGAGAAAATTATGCTAAAATGTCATGACCATCTTGCGAGGACTTTGAATCTAAGGATGGTTGAGATTGAACATGAGACTCTTTTTGATAATTCAAAGGTGATTTGGGTTGGACATAATTACAACCTAGATGGAAATTTGACTCAACATGTGAGGAATCCAAGTCTAAGGATGATCAAGATCAAATTTGAGACTCCTTTTAAGAATCCCAAGGTGTTATGGATTGGACATAATTATAACATGGATGAAAAATTAATTCAACAGGTGAGATGGATCCTTGTCGGTCATGATATTTGGTCCCTTTCTCAAAGCCAAATGTAAATGAGGAGCTAGGTCTAGGGAATTGGGGATCATTTCCAAATTTGGGTTTTTGTGGAGCTCCAAATAAATTCATATGCAATTATTGGCATGAATTTGTAGGTGGCCTTCTATTAGCATCAAAATACAATAATTGTGTGGGGTAAAATTTAAATGGTCTTGTGTTGAAGTTGTCCATGGATGGTCTTGAGGAATTTTCTTGTCTCCTAGCAGCTTGGGGCCTTGTTTCAACCATGGGTATGAACCTTAGGGAAACACCTAATATTATTCTAAAGGGGGGAAGATAATGCAACCTAAGGGAGATCAGATGTACCCTATAACTCTAAGATGTTTTGGATAATGCAAGTCAAAGGTGACAAATGAAATGGGATGGACACTAAAGGTGATCTAATAAAATAAAGACCAAGGACAACATGATAAGGGCAAGGTTATGACAACGTTGGGGGAAAATGACCTTAGTGCAAACTAATGATAAGGACAACATGAAGGATTGAAATGCAAACCAAGGATAAGGACCAAATGAATGATGACCTAGGGATATGATACGTCCAAAAATGATAATGACAAAGTGGTAATAAGGACAAGGTTCTAAATGAAACCTAAGGTCATAAACTAAGGCAAGTGAAAAGAGATGAACCAAGAAGGTATGCAACGATGGTGTACAATAATGACCAAAGGGATGACCTAAGATGAAAGATGCAAGTGAGGAAACCTAAAGGACACCTATGGAAAGTTGAAACAAAGTTGCAAGTTCTGAGTTTCCTAAGTTTGAAAGTTTGGACATAAGTTTTTGAACATATCAGCTTTTGATAAATATTTTTCATTCTAAATAAAAAAATTCAAAGAACAAAATCCCCTTGGAATTTCACGATCTTTCTAAAAATATAATTTTTTAAAAAATATTTGCTAATTTGTGCCCAAAATTGATTTTTCATCAAAAATCATAAAAAAATTATAACTCGGTAAAAAATGGCCAGAAAAATCTACAATTCAGATTGAGATCTATTCAGAACATCTCCAACCTGCAAAAACAATTTCAGACAAAATTACCAAACCAATTGAAAAATATGGCTAGATCTTCACATCGAGATCACCGTCTGTAGATAGGGAAATTAGTTAGTTTAGAGAAGATGAAAAGGTCAACCACAAAAAGCATAAAAATCACATTCAAATATCCTTATTCACTCAATGACGCGTTTTAAATAAAGTTTTGCATAAAATAATGAAATAAGATGAAAACATAGAAATCCAAAATTATTCAAACTCTTTTAGACGCTTCATTATTTTTTTTCTCCAAATTTGATGTTGCTCTTTATGACGAGTGCACCAATATGTATTTGAAATGCAAGTATAAAACAATAATGCAAAATGAGGATACTCAAATCGTGGTTAGCCTCAAAATGGGAAAGAAAGCCCCATTAAATAGAAAAATGACTCATAAACTAAATAGTCACCAAGAAGAAATGAGCAATCAAGAGGGAAAAGAAGAACCAAAAGGCAATAATAAAAGAGAAATAAAGCCCACCTACCAATTCCCTCCAAAATGAAAAAAAAATGTCAAACAGAGGAATATGAAAAGACAAGTTAGAAAGAAGGGCTAAAGGTCAATAATAAAAGAGAAATAATAAAAACAAATTGCCAATTTCCCTTCAAAAGTCCAAAAGCCACATAAAATAAAATAAAATTTAATATAAAAATAAAAGAGAAATAAAAAGTCATTCAAATATTAAAAATATTCAAATGCAAAATAAAAGACCAAAAATAGATAAATAAATGAAATTAATTTATTCCTAAGGGGACTTAATAGGGACATTAATTAATTAATTAATTCTTTAGAGACAACATTAGGACACAATTAAATAATTGTTAAAAGTGTTTAATTGAACACACTGAAATGACACGAAATAAGCGACATGACAAAACATAAATCAAAATAATTGAAAATGACTTAAAATTATCAAAAAAAAAGAGACGAAATTGAACAAAATTGACCAAAGACATAAAAAATGACTAAAATGAAGATGGAGGGGCAAAGACCACTTTCAATGTCTACAATATGTATAAATTAAAAAAAATAGAAAAATATATAATTTCACAAACATGCCACTCATATACACACACACACACACACACACACACACACACACACACACGAAAACATCACTTCAAAATTGAATAAAAGATAACGTAAAAGTACAAATTTTTCCATTACAATTAAATATGAGCAATTTATAGGGAACGTTCAAACTTTAAAAGAAAAATTATTTTGTTGGCGAACTTTTGCTCCACGTTTACACATTTTCTTCCTCTAGGCCCCGTTTGTTTCGCGAAATTGGAATTGACTCAAAACCTTATTATCACAAAACCAGGTTTTGAAATCCCGATTTTGCATCTTCGGGTTATAATTTGGACCGTTTGGTTGACCTGGAAGATGGATTAGTCAATCCATCTTCTGCGTTTGATTGCCAATTTCAAAATTGGAATTGGAATTGACAAATTCCAACTTCCGCGTTTGGTTCACAATTTCGAATTGGAATTGGAATTAGACACTACATGTTCTATGTTTGGTTCTACATTTCGAATTGGAATTGGAATTCAACAAAGACTTTATAATTTTTTATTATTATTGAATAATGTTTAATTTATATTGTGATTGATTTTGTCCATTTTTTTATTTTT
>MU223082.1:53454-71924 GCA_018584345.1 Thuja plicata | reverse complement strand
AAGACTCAATACCCTAAGGAAGCACAACACAAGCAGTGGTTACCCTAGTTAGGGCCAAGAGGGGCCCTTCTAATCACTCTTTCCCAATCATGTCTAAAGAATTCAAAAAGTTCCATATCACTAATTGCGCCAAATCTTTGCTATAAGAGTGTGAGGGTAGTGGCACAACTACGCATGACCCTCCAACTATAGTGGGTAAAAATCCACATGCCCCTCATTATTTCTTCATTCTGATCTTTAAGATTGCGGACCTCCTCTTCCAATGCTCTAACATATAATTCCCAAACCATGGACTTCCTCCGCATGCACACCATCTGTGTGATCATCCTACAGACTATCAGAGGCGTGTGTTCGAGTCACCATCTTGTTCATCACCGAATGGTTGCAGAACCAATAAGGGATCCTAGGTTATCCATTTAACCACCAATTGTTTCCTATGAAATGTCCACTATCTTCCCCTTTGTCAGTAACTTCCTAGCATTCTCATTCTACCTTATCAGCATCTATGCCCCTCTTATTCCTTTTGCGGTAGCCTTTAAAAAATTGTGGCTCCTTCGCTGCTTCAATTTTTGCCTTGTTTCTCTTGTTCCTATTGCTATCCTTATACATGTTCTAGTAGTGCAATGTAGGGTTTTGGCCATTCAAATTAAAAGGAGGCCACAACTCTATCAAATGGTCATAATAGTTTAAAAAACAAGGTTGATGGGTTCCATCAAAATCAAAGTTCACGCCAATCATCATAACACAAGTCCTAGACGAACTTAGCTATCTAGGGGAAATGAATTTAGTATTCCTTAGAACATCATCCCTAAGTAAAATAAAGTCTAAGTGGTTTAGAGTTTATTTATGTTTGTATAACTACCCAAAGAATTTGAGTAGTAGAGAAAAAAGACTCACATAATGCACTCTTACAATCCATTAAAGCTATTACTCCAAATTACAATCCTCTCCAATAAGGGAATTGACAGTTGGGTGAATATTATCAACTTCTTGAAAACACCTTAGTCCCTTGGCCTTAAGCCCAAGTGATGTCATAATGTCTTCAACCTTATTCCCCTCCCTATAGACATGTCTGATTTCAAACATGTTAATCCCTAGGAGAAGCCTACGATTATCCTCCACAATACCAATCATAGTCCAACTAGGATCAAATCTTCCTTTGACAACATTAATTGTTATAAGTGAGTCTCCTTCAATGATGAGGGCCTTAATACCAATGGATATAGAAAACTTTATTCCCCAAAGAAAAGCCTTCCCTTCAGCTTGATTGTTAGTGAATCCGTCAACATTACCATTTTAAGTCAAAACCAACTTGCCCCAACTTACTTTATGATTCCTCCTGCAATTTCCTTTTCCCCTCTGGATGCCCCATAAAAATTTAATTTAAGGCATCGAGGGCTTGGTGTTTTCCAGACCGTATTTCTCCTCCTTATTGCTTTCATGCTATCAAACTTGGAATATCTATCCAGTAATTCCCAATTCCTACCAACCCTATCCTCAAACAGAGGAGGGACATGTGGATAGTTGGTTACAGTCACAAAAAGATTATCTTTAAGTAGCATGTAAAAGGAACAAAGGGCACTATCAACAACGTTTTCCTTATCCCAATTTTTTATATTATTTCTCTCTTTCCACAAGCTCTAGGAGAGATGTTAGGAAATTTATTTCTAGAGTTGAGAAACTAAAGGATTATAAATAGGACCTTTCCATTCCATAAGGAGATGATGAACAACATTACTAAAGACCCAATGCAATTCTATATTAGAAATGACTTTATGCCACAATTCCTTTGCAAACTAACAATGGATAAGAAGATGTGAGGCAGTCTCCTCATCCTTCTTGCATAACACACACCTGTATAGAATTTGGAAACCTCTTTTCACCATATTGTCTTGAGTTAAGATCTTGTTAAGCATTACCATCCACCAAAATAAATTAATCTTTGGGATCAAATGAGGGTTCGAAACCTCCTTGTACTAGTCTTGTATTCGGTCATTGTCTATAATTGTCATGTAGGTAGACTTGATTGAGAAATCACCCAAATAATATCTATTTCCAAATAAAACTATATTCATAGGGGAAAAGTGAGATTCTCATATTTTGAATAGTCTTCTACAACTCCTTGGCTATGTGAATTAGCTCTGGATGAGATTGGCAACATTGAGTAAGGTCCTTCCAAGACCTTTGTGAGGACATCTAATTTTCCATCTTAGTCTCGAAACAAGTGTAAGACAGTTCTTGCAAGCTTCTAAAATGTTGTCTAGTGCGAGCAGGGGTAAGTCCATGATCCAAGAATCTTCCCAAAATCTAATGGTATTACCATATCCAATCAACCATTTTAGACCTGATTGTATACTACTTCTACCTTTTATAACATTTTTCCATATTTTAGACTCTATAGGGATGGTGGGGCTAAAAAGATTGCCAACAAACTTCTCCTTATCCTAGTACTTGGTACACATAATCTTGGACCAATTTTCTTTATGAAGAGCTAATCTCTACATAGTCTTGGCCATGAGGGCTCTATTCATATGTGATATTATTCTCAAACCCAATCACCCCATTTGTTTTGGTTTACACACCATATCCTAGTTAACCAGTGACATCCTCTTTTTTTTCTCCATCCCACTCCACATGAAATATTTTTGAATACTCTCAATTTTTGAAGCCATATTTCCATTGATTTTGAAATTCAAAAGGAAGTAAATAGGTATACCTTGAAGAGAAGCAACAAGAAGCTGAAGTTTCCCTACACTACTTAATAGATTTCCTTTCCAACCCACCATTTGTTTCTATATTCTCTCAACAATGGATTCCCAAAAAGTAGGTTTGACTTCCTTAACTGTTAGTGGTAGTCCTAGATACTGACCAGGAAGAGTAGCACTCTTGCAGCCCAAAATTAGTCTAATTTTCTTATGGAGATCTTCTTTAGTATTAAATAAGTAGACATTTTTTTTCTCATATTTTATCTATTGACTTGATGCCTTCACATTTTCATTGAGGAAATAACTCCAAATTTTGGCTTCTACCACCGAAGCTTTCCTAAAAAGGATAGTATCATCAATAAATTTTTGAATCACAGTGTCATGGATTGTGGAGGAATTTTTAACCTCTGTAAAACACAATTCACAACTAGCTAAAATTTTTCTACCCAAGACCTCAAAAAGAAGGTTGAATAAGTAGGGACAGAGTGGGTCACCTTGTCTAAGCCCCCTCTCTGCTCCAAAGAGGCCTTTGGGGAAACCATTGACCATAACAAAAAAAAAAGATTATTTCTATAAAAGTCTTCACAATGTTTACCATTTTGGAATTGAATCCTATTTTGAGGATACTATGATTGATCATTCTAGAATAGTACAAAACCTTTTTGGTTATGATTGATCAGGGAAATTAGGAGAGGTTTGACCCTGTTAACTAAGATTTTGGTAAATATCTTATATAAGGTGTTGCAAAGGATGAATGGTCTAAAGTTAGAAACATTCTTTGGCTCTAGGACTTTGGGAATAAGAGAAATATAAGTATGGTTAAGGGTCTTCATTAGCTTACCAAGTCTTAGGATATCCTTTGCAGCCATTATAACATCATATTTGATAATGTCTCAATGTTCCTGATAAAATACAAGGGGGAAATCATCTGGACTTGGGCCTTGTAGGATCCCATGGAAAAGATATTCATTCATGTTGGCAAGTGGCCTGATGAGCATATCATAGAGGTTTTAATTTATAGCAACACTACGTATTGGCATGGTTTCTTGGAGTACAATCCACTTTTGGATATTCTATTTGAAAAAATGACTAAGTCCAGGAAGCAGTTGGCAGGGTACAATTGCACAGTTTTGCCTGTGAGCACAGTATGTGACGAACTAAGTCATGCGATCTTAGAAGAATGTATTATGGGATGTAGTAGACCTTCAGTTAAGGTCACTTGTATTTTGGATTTGACTAGAGAGAGTTACAAATTAATATGGTTACGCGAAGACAGTGCAACAGTGTAACATGGCAGATGAGTGGTAGTGATGTTTAAGGGAGTAACATGTGGATTCTTGAAGTGCTACGTTGGATTTGGTTTGGGTCCTACCCTAATTTTTTTGATGTATGATAGTTGACTATGTATTTTCTATTTGATTAAGTTTTGGACATGTTTTATGATGTATTTGTGAGCCGACTGGAAACGTTATGAGACCGAGTGTATATGTGAAGATGTCTTGAGATGCAAAGATATGTGTGGAATAGTTAGATGCATTGTGATGTCAGAATCAGACACAGGATGTTGCAAGCTATAACTGGGACTACCTAAGCATAGAAGATGCTTGTACAGTTCACTTTTTGATAAATCATTGTAAAGATAGTTTTTCACTGTAAGAGCAGTGAGCTCCTTGTATTACCCCTAACACGGTTTTTATCCTTTAACAGGGATATGTACTAAATGTAATATTCAGCTCCTAATAGGGCTAGATCTCCTAATAGGGAAATTATACTCTTAGTGCATTATTTTTGGTTATCATCCCCACCGGGGTTTTCCCTTGGCCTTGGTTTCCTCATTAACAAATCATGGTGTTATGAGTTGTTTACTTTATGTGTATGTTCTTATTTCAGCAATTGCATGGTTAAGCATGAATTTGTTAATTTTGAAATTAAAGTGTTCAAATGCTGATTCACCCCCCCTTTCAGTATTACTTATTTCTAACAATTGGTATCAGAGTTTGTGGCCCTTGGAGAGAAAGCCTAACAACTTGAGGGAGATCCGGATGGATTCAAGTAGTTTGGAAGAAAATTTTGAAGCAACACTTAAAGACCTTGATAAGGAAAAAGTTGATAATGCTAAATTGAAATTCAAACTGAGAAGAGTTGAGGGTTTCATAAAGAATCTTAGGGCCCGTTTGTTTTGTGGAATTGACCAAGAATTGGCATTTTCAAATTCCAAAATTGTTTAATTCAGTGTTTGTTTCCAAAATAAAAAATTGGAATAGGTATTTGTGAATTCTAATTTTGGGCCATTTTGAGCTTTCCACAATTCCACCTTAGACCCTGGAATTGGAATTGAAAAGTATTATTTTGGAAAGGAAAATCCATTCCCATTTTTGTGTCAATATTATATTGCTATAAGGATGTATATATATACATGTGTGCATACACACACACACACACATGAGTGTATACACACACATGAGTGTATACACACACATGAGTATATATACATACATGTATATATAGTATATATACATACATGTATATATAGTATATATACATGTATGTATATAAATACACAATTATATATACATACATGTATATATATACACATATATACACACAGGTGTGTATATGTACACATGTGTATATGTGTGTATATATGTGTATACACATATGTGTGTATGTGTGTATATATATACACATCTGTGTATGTGTATACATGTGTATATACATACATGTATGTGTATATATATATGTGTGTGTGTGTGTGTATACACATGTGTATGTGTATATATATATATGTGTGTGTGTGTGTATACACATGTGTATATATACACATGCATATATATTATATATACATGTATGGATATATACACACATGTATATATACATATACATATATATATGTATATGTGTGTGTATGTATATATATATACACAATTATGTGTATATATATGTGTATGTGTGTATATATATACACATGTGTGTATATGTGTATACATGTATGTGTATTTACATATGTGTGTGTATGTATGTATATATACACACATGTATGTGTGTATGTGTATATATATACATGTATATATATACACACATGTGTGTATATATGCATATGTGTGTGTATATACACATATGTGTGTATGTGTGTATATATACACACATGTGTGTATATATATACACACATGCATGTGTATATATGTGTATGTGTGTATATGTGTATGTGTGCAAAAACAAAATTCCAATTCCAATTCTAGTTTCGTGGAACCAAACACAAAATTTGCATCTTCTCAGTCATCTTCCAGGTGAACCAAACATGACAAGCCCATATCTAGATTTTATTTTCATAATAGCAGAATTCCAAAATTCAGTTGAATTCCAAAATTGGCTATTCCAACATACACGAATTCCACAAAACAAACAGGCCCTTAAGGAACAACTTGAACTTTCCAGGATCCAAATGCAAGATCTTATGGAAAAGATACAGGAGGAATTTGAAAATGATTCACCTGATCAAATTAAACAACTTAAGCAAGAAAAGGAAGCGTTGAAACTTGAATGTGAGGTTACTACTATTCAGATGGCTAAATAAATTCAACAAGAGAGAGAGAGATGGAAAGACTAGACTTGAAGAGATCTTGAAGAATGCAAATGTACAAATGGGAAAGATGTAGTTTGAACATGATGATTACAAAATCAAGTATCAGGAATTAGAGAAATATAACCACATCATTAAGGGAGAACTTCTTGAAGAAAAGAATCACATTGAAAAAATTCATGCGAGCAGTGACAAGATTGATGAAAAGAGGGAAAGACAAAAAAACTAAAGGTGACATGACAGGAGTTGGTTTTGATAAAGAAGAATACTCTAAATCTCAAGAAAGACAGTCTAAAGGTAAAACAGATGAGACACCTAATCGGAAAGAAGAGCCTATACAACAAGAGGAACCTAGAAAGAAGATCCTATACAACAAGAGGAACCTAGAGAGAAGATTAGACCTTTTAGAGGAAGATGCTTTGAATGTAACAAAGTTGGTCACATGAAGAGGGATTTCAGAGGTAAGACTCCTTATAAGCCCTTTTCTAGTTATTGTTTCAATTTCTATGAATATGGGAACAAGAAGGCAGAAGGTAGAAAACCTGATCAATCCAACACTAAACAAGATTACATCAGAGAGGGAAGTGCAATTAAGATTACATATTCCAAGTGCAACAAATTTGGGCACATCACAAGGAATTGCATGTTACAAGTTAATGAGAACAAATCATCTCCTACATGCTATAAATGTAACAATCAAGGACATATAGCAAAGTTTTGCAGGTATAATGGATCTGTAAGCAAAAAAGGACCACCACCTATTGTTATAAAGAAAAATGTTTGTGATGTTGTTAAGAGATTGGCAGAATATAGGGATGAATTTGATCACATGTTTAAGAAGGAAGGAGACAAGGACAATGGTAAAGTATGGAAAGTGAAGGAACAAAGTGAGACTAAGGTTTAGGGAGGATTAGTAGATGCTACTGAACCCTTGCCTGATGTTCCTACATTAGCTTAAATGGACAAGCATGGCCTTAGGGGGAGCTTTGGAGAAATATAATATAAATCTATCCAACCCCTATTTGTGAAGAATAAGTTGATGCAAGATTATGGACAGTAAATAAGATTGGATTAGAGTCTATACACATTTTATTAGATGATCACCAAAAAGATGGATGACTGGATCGTTGCATACTTACAGGTTCATTGGGAAACGTGTCAATTTCTGCATGACAAAGTATATGTTCATTTCCTTAAAACACTTTTAATCACCATTTGAGTATAATTGAAGTTGACTAGAGGAGCGAGAAAAGAAGTTAGAGCATTTCTGTAATTGTTGAGTGTACATACCCTGATTCACCGAGTAAAAGGTATTTTGATCTTCTGCAAGCTTTTTTTACTATGGATAATCTATTGATCTTTGATGTTAGTGAGAGGTTGAGGTATAAGTTTAAGAAACACCCTCACAAATCCATGGAGGATGATCTTGAAGGCGTGTTTTTGAAAACTCCATATGGTGTGCTTCATGTGGAGGATATTAGGGCATACATACATTGCAAGTATGAGTCATTGGGGGACTTTGAAATCTTCAAAGAAATGAAAGACATGATAAAGGATGATGGAACTTGGAAGGATGATGGAACTTGGAAGGATGAGTTCGCTCATTTACAAAACCTTAGCATCATGCAAATGATGAAACTCTATGAATTCGATGAGGAAGAATGGATCAATATTGTTCATAGAAGAGTCCATGACTAGTTTCTATGGATAGGAGAGTAGCCTATTAAAATTTCCAGTGATTTGATTCATGATGTGACTAGATTGGATAATACTGGCATCATCCCTACTGCAGAAAAGAACACAGAAACAAGTCAAAACCCTAACACATTTGAAGTGAGACAAGAGGGAAATGATAATTGCCAACATCTTTCAGCAAGATGTAAGATTGATTTTTATGATTTTGGGATACAAACTTCATTATAACAGCCGACCTAATCTAGTTTCTGCAGGTGTTATAATGATGGCATATAAGACGACGAAGGAAAATATGCAATATAACTTATGTGAAGTACTCAGACAACAATTCTTGGAGAATGTTAAGAAAATCAAGCAAGAAAAATCAAAAGCATTTAGGTTTGGATCACTACTAATACATATCTACATTCATATTGTACACAAGTTTCCTTGAATTCATCCTAGGGCATGGAAAGATAGTGAACCCACAAGTATTCAAGTGAAAAATAGTTATAGAAGAAAAAATAGAACTGTTTGGCATGTGCAAGATTCTTCAAAGGGAAATGAAGGAAAGAATGATAATCTATGAGGCAATGGTTGAGAAGTAAAAATATAAAATATATTTCATGGTTGAAACTGATTGTGTATGTTTCGAAGCAGTAGAACCTAGGAATAAATGGAGATACCCTATGGGTTATGAGGTTAGTGCAAAGGTTCTTACCATGCAAGTAGAACATGTTCTATCTTTTGAGATTGATTCTACTGAAGAAAGATGGGGCACCTATGAAGAAAAAATTTCCAAAATTAGAGATGAGCAAACTAGGGCAGTAAGAAAAAGAAAGATTGAGAAAATGGTTGATAATCTTGTAGAGAAGATAGGTATAAGCTAGGATGAGATGAACGATGTTAGAAAGAAGATAGTAGAAGGATATTTTGTATTGGAAAGAACTTCTCCTGCATCCCTTCCACCTCCTAAATCTGTAGAGGTTGTTGATTCACCTCCTACTATGGTCGATGTACCTGATACCACCCCTACACCACCTAAAAGGCCATTGCATAGATCAAGCATGAATGATACAAAAAAAGAAGCAAATATTCCTGTGAGAAGAATAAGGTCCTCTAAAAAAAACTCACCTCCTAAAAGGCAAAGGACAACTGTGGAGAAGAAAGAAGAAAAGAAGATTGAAGAGAATAAAACTGAGAAGGAAACCCAAGTGATAGTACAAGATAAACCAGCTAAGAGACAACTTTGGAAACCTGATCTAAGGATGTTGACAAAGAGGATAGTTGATCAAGGAAAGCTAAATAAATTGCCTAGATACTATGAGAGGTATAATGAAAATGGTAAAATTTTGATTGAAGACATTGTTATTAATCACATGCAAGTGTTTAAAAATAATCTACTTGAAATAGAAGACAGTATTCCTAAGGACTTGTATGATAAATTGGAAGTAAGGAAGAAGTTAGCACTTAAAGAAGATGAATAGATAAGGGTGAAAGCCACATAAACTATGCTACATGTTGTTTCACTTATTGAGAATGATAAAATAATGAAATCCATTAATCCCCCGCTAAGAGTAAAAGCAAGATTGATAAAGATTATGGGGAGAAATTATGATGAAGTAATAGAGGAAACTAACAAGGCTATTGACAAAGTATTAATGGAAGTTGAACTAGAAAAGTAATCACCTCCTAAGTATGAGGCTACTAAGCCCAAAACCATTCTAAAAGGAGAGTCTTCTAAATATGGAGAAGTACACATTGACTCATCTAAGGATGAAGATGATAATAATCAATTCTACAGTGCAATTAAGAAAACATATTTCTTTGTAGCTGGCGTGCTTGTGTCTTTTGACACTTCACAGGATATTGGTGACCCTTTTCAAGGGAATGTTGATACTGTTACTAAGATAAATGGCAGTAATTAATGTAGTACAGTCAATACAATAGATCTTGGAACATTGACTAGAGGAGAGATGAAATGAGCTATTGAGAAAGAAAATCAAGGCACTAAGGAAGAAATTAAAGAAATTTTGGTTGAGGCAAAGAAGGAAGCTAAGACTGAGGATGAAGCTAAGCAAGAAACTAATGTATCCATTCTTGTTTCTTCAAATCTAATGTTGACAAGTGATAGTAAACCTATGAACACTAATGTTGATGGCATGGATGAGGATGAATTAATGAAGTTGTCATTCATATCCTTTGCTAAGGCTAAGGAGAGATCATAACAAAGGATAGAGAAAAAGACAAAGGTATTGGACATGATAGTAGATAGAATCAACAACATTCTAGCCATACATTTCACTGGTGCAGGAGCACCTAGGAATGAGTGTTGGAATAATGGAATGGTGTCTATTGAGAGAAGAGGGGTGAATCAGTACCCTTAAATTTTTTGTCACTTAACCTCAATCCTTTTAGTAATCAAAGCATTGTATTTCCAACCATATGTGCTATTCTATCTTTGTGTATGTTATATCAAATCATAAACTTAATTTCCATGTAATAGAAACATTCATGAAATGTATTGACACATGACATAGGATTTGGTAACATAGAAAACCCCTGTTAGAAGGTAAAAATTGTGGTGGGGATGAAACCCAAAAAAATTCACTATCTGCAGAATGGAAGGGGCTGGTTAAGGCTTACAAGTTTGATCACTTTTGATGATCTTACCCTATTAGGAGTAACATGTTTAGACTAGTTAAGGTCTACTCTGTTAAGAGCTTTAGCAACACTGTTTAGTGTGCACTCAGTTAAGAGATTTACAAAAGAATTATTAAATCCACCTTCTCAAAGGATTCTTCTATTTTATACACTTGTTAGAATGTAGTCAAAAATACTTATTGACCTAAGTATTTGCAATCTAGAATTGTTGAGTATAGATCCATTAAAGTTCACAATATAATGTATCACCTATAGTGATTGAAATACCTTTATTTTGCTTGGTAGCCTTGAATCTTGTTCTTGATAACTGATTCCATCTTTTGTTGTTCTTCTGCATAAAACTCTATCTCTGATCCTTAGATGTGTTCCTTAGCTAAAATCATCATCACACACACTGTTCTGATTGATTTCACATCTATTTATACAATGAATTTGAACCAATTAGGTTTCACGCATAACAATGATAACTCTATGATCAAAAGTTTACAACTTGACCTTGATCTCCTAGTTTGCATGTTTCTAATAATTTAGACTAATTAAAACAATTATAATTGCTTTACTTGTCCCTCAAGAAATGGATTTAATGATATTCTTTAATCTAAATATATTACTTAAGTGTTTTATCTGACGTGTAAGTCAAATCCACATTTCTTAGAATAAAACTATCTCTTGGTAGACTGGTGCTCGGGTTGCTCTTTATTCTTCCTTTCAGGTTGCTCTGTAGATTGTCTGTCAGGTTCCTCTATTGTCTGCTCTTTCAGGTTACATTGTAAATTTTTTTCTCGAGTTCCCTTTTGAAGTTTTCTTTCGGGTTCCACTTCAACATTTTTGGGTTGCACTTGTAAACTGTGTCATTGGTTTACACTGTGACCATTCTGTCTGTGATAGTGCACTTAGCATTTTTGGTGACCTCTTGTGAACTTCTGTGTTGGGTTTCACTAAACATGTCTTTCAGTGTTGATGTTACCGACGGTTCAAAACTATTTTCCTTTGTATACTAATAGAAAAATATGTCATTAATCTCCCCCTTTGATATTAGTATAAAAAACTGATATGTGCAAAAAATAAAATATTTACTATATACACCTTGTGATCACATTGTCAATATGACTCCCCCTATGTGTATGCTTCAGTATAGTAGTATAGTACATGTATATACACTTTCCTTTATACTATTTCCCCTTTTCACCTTATCAATTCCCCTTTATCATTTTTTTCTTTATCACATATTATTTTCCCCTTTTTTGATAATAAGGACAAAGGTGTAAATTCTTACAACTTGTCAAAAATGTGGGAATGGGAGTTCTTCATGTCTTCCATCATTTTCTCCCATTTCTCATGAAGGTGTTATAGGGCCATGTGTTCCAATGCAATTCTTGTGTGCATATCATAGATGCTATTGGTGATAGACATCTCTGGGGTGGCGATCAATTATCTGGCCGAAGTCATATGTTGTTGCAGTAATGTGAGATTGGGTAGAAATAGAGCCTGTAGCTCGGTTACCTCATCTCTGAACTTTGATTCTGCCTCTTGAATCTCAAGTCTCAACTTCTTTTCTTCCATTATCTTTTCATAATGCAACTTGATTGCATTGTTAGTGGTTGAGAGACCTTGTGCACTAGCAGTAAGATCTGCATCTATCTTTGTAATCTTTTCACTATTTTCCTTAGTGAAGCACTCTAATGTGCATAAATTTTTAACTAAGGTGATAGCTTCTGAAATGATTGGTTCCAATACACTGACTAGTTTAGATAGCTTTACCTTGTTCTTGGTCATTTCTGGGCTGATTTTCTTTGTCAATTTGTATTGGTACTTTTGCTCTGCATGTTCTTCTATTGCCTTCTCTACATCCAGATTTTGTGATTTGATGGCTTCAGTAAGAATGAATAATTGATCAATGACAGAAGCATATTGATCAATTTTGGTATCTGGTACAATCTGCTGTAATATGTCCTTTGTGTTTTCTAGTACCTGTGTGTCTTTTGTATCCTTTTTAAGCTTATCTTGGATAGCTTTCCTTTTACAAAGTTCTGCATACTTTGTAAGTGACTCTGGATCTAATGTTCGGGGATCACAGTCTGGTATTTCAATTATTTCATCCAGGGTGACTGGATTCTTCTTCTTCTTCTTCTTCTTCTTTGAAATTGTAGTGAAGGCAGATGTATGTACTACCATAGAAAGTTCTTTTTCTTTGTCAGATGTGCTTGGTGAAGGCTTTGGTGGTGTTGTGCCTTTTTCTTGCTACTCGGTGTCTACCTGTCGGTATCAAACTTAGCTTTGTTTGCAGCATCTCCTTTGGTATCCTTGGGAGTGGCATCACCTTTCTTCTCTTATTCACCTTTAAATTTCTTCTCTCCATTTGGTTCTTTTTGTTCTTTATTTGTGTTTTTCTGTTCCTCTTCACCCTTATCCTTGGGTATGCTTGCATCATGGTCGGGTGAATTCTCCTTTTTTGAGATGATATTGATAGCCTGTATCAATAATGACATTTTTCTTGGTGTGTTAACATGTGAAAAATCCATTGATGTGTAATGTTCCTTTGTGTGCTCAGAGGTAACAGTGACATCTTCATCTGCCTTTACCTCATTGGTAGGATCACCTCCAGTGATCTCGATTATTATCACATCTTGGTTTGTGACATCTGTTGTGTCATGACTGCAAAATATGAGGAATATCATCCTTTTCTTTTCTACCTTCGGTGTTCAATTCAACTTGATTGTCATCCTCATTGTCATTTATAAGAATGTGCTCTGGGCTTGGTTTTGCTTGATTCTCTTCGTTGTGAGGCTTTTCGGTGAGTGCTAATACTCTCTCAGGGCTTGTGTCCTTTTTAGCTACATTGAGTATTTGTCTCCAAGCATCCTCACTTTCTCTATCAAGCTCAATTAGGTTTCCCTGTAGAACCTTGTAAGCTCTCAATTTTGCTGAGAACCTCTTGGAATGTAACTTCATCATTTCATCAATTTCTTCTAGCTTGGACTTGGGTGGCATTATTGAAATGAGGGATCTTTCCCTTATTTATTTCTTAGAATTCAATGCGAATGTCCACCTTGCTAATAACCTATCTATAAGTTCTTGTGGCATCTTATCTTCAAACTGTATTGGTATATATTTGAATATACACATTGTTGTGATGATGGCTTCTTCTATCTTGTTCTGATCCTTGAGATTCAGAGTTAGCCATTTTCTAATCTTAGGCTTAGATATTGAACCTGACTTGATGATTGATGCAACAAACTCATCAATTATGGTAGGAAATTTTCTCTTTATAGGTTGTTCATCTTGTTCAGTGTCTTCTATATTTTCCTTACTTCTGAAGAATTTTCTTCTTTTCATCGGTGCCTATTTCCCAGTTTGAGGCTTTCTCTTGTAAGTCCCCACCTGTCCTTTCTTGACTGGTGATGAGCCTGCATTCTTTGCTGTCTGACTTCTAGTCCTTGCTGCAACAGTAGTCCTTGGTTTCTTTACTGCTAGTGGTGGTGCATCATACTCTATAGATTCAGAGTCACTCACTTGTTCACCTTCATCGATAGGTGACTATCCCTCGGTGTCTAGTTGTTCATCTGTATCTTCATTATCTATCGACAACTTTTTCTTAAGTGTCTTTACAATTTTGTCTTTCTTTCTATCAATCTTCTTCACTACTAGGCCAGTCTTTATTCTTTCTTTACCCTCTTCATAGGTTCCAAACCTTGGTAGTGACTTGTTGAATGGTTCAATTAACAATGCTTTAATAGTGTTAGTGAACAGATTTGTCCTTCAGATAGAAACATAAACAATGACTCAACATGCCCGATTAGGAAGAATAAAATGTACTAACAGTTGGATTAGTTATCATTAATTGATAACTATCCTCTGAATTAAGAGGTACAACTCCCTCATTTATATATTTGCAATGAATTTAAATGATATGATGTACCTTTAACCTGAAGGTACCTAAGGCTTTCAGACATTCATTCATAGACATGAAATGAATGCAATTGCTTGGATTTATAAACTGTATGGAAGAAGAAAGATAGAGAAGCAGCCATAGGACTACTTGGCCAATATTTCCTATTACAGAAGAGAGAGAGAGAAGTTAGAAATATCCTTTTGTAAAACATGGGTACATGACCACAAGATTACGTACATCACATTCGAAGCAATAATAAAAGACTGTATCTGAACATGAAATAAAAGAACATAGTATTCTTCAAAATCAGAAACATAAATGTATAGACCACAGGATCAAACACAAATATATTAGTTTTCATTTTAGAGATATCATAAAACAATAACAGTATTATTCTCTCCCTTTATTACAATCAATATGCATAATAAAAAACTCTTTCCCCTGTTACAAAACAAAACTGTCTTCTCCCTGTAGCAGCTTCAGAACTCCCACCGGAAAAAGAAGAACCCTTCTAATGAGGAAAATTTTACAATAAATAACGCTTCTCGGTTGCAATTGGGTTCTAATAACTGTTTCTTGAAATTCTTTTCATTCTTATATTTCACTATTTCGTGGCTTCATTCTTTTCATCCCGACTCTTACACATTTCCAACATGTGGCTTCCCCCTTTTGATGAGTTAATGTTTTGTATAACATTAGCACTTAGTAGTAGAATTGACAGACATGTGTCTTCAAATGACACTTACATTAGGATACTAGACATTTTGTATAGAATCAGGCCGCTCTATCATTAGTTTTGGATGATGAGTCTTTGTTTTCCCATTTTGATGAAATCATGTTTCAAGAATCCTCACCATATAATTGAGTATATTTTTGCCTGATTACTTTACGCTAAGCTGCATTCCTGTGTCTCAATCTCCATATCTTCAACTCGGGTTTTGGGATTGGTGTATGAACACATTTGGGCCTTTGGGATTTCATCATTTAGGTCGATGATGGCAAAGAGTCATCGCACATTGAGATGCAAAAACCATTTCCTTCTTGTCACAATCATTGATGATATATGCTAAGATGATGCTCATAAGACTCAAGCATTTTGTCAAACAGATAAGCTACTGCTTCAGATATTTACCAGGAGGGCTGAGGCTTTGATGCACACTAGTCTGTATGAGAATCTATACCCGATAATGAATCTATTATTCTTGCATCATTCACAAAATGAAAATATCACCATGCTTTTGAGGCTTCATAATTGCAAGTCTAGTTTTGGATGAGCTACAAACTTATTCACGAGTCTCATATCTCCATCGAGATATCTCGGTCAAGACTTGAATATTTTCAGGTTCTTCATAACTCGGTATGATTTATGATTCCATTAAGACTTTAGTCTTCTATTTTGTAACTACATTGGGCGATGCTTGTGAAACAGACAGGGCACCATAAATATCTTAACCAATGTTGGTCCATGGATGCTTCAATCACTTTCTCCATACCCACGATCAAACTTCCATCTACTGCTCTCACATGACAGATTCTATTTTGCATTGACCTGCTGTAGAAATAGTCTGAGCCTTTGGTCCTTGTGTCGGTGTGTATTTTTAAATGAATTTTGGCACTTCACCATTCGGGTTAACCTGAGCTAATGCATGGAAGCTAATGACATTCTGTGTGAAGAGAATGATTGAGTTAAAACATCCCTCTGCATCTTGGTGACAGTACCAAATCGGGTCCTCTGAATGTGAACGAGTACCATAGAGGCATTGATACACCAGTCAGTGACTAAATCAAATAGATGAGTTCGTGGCTTCTTAGTCCTTATGCTGTGTTGAGGCTCCATAACAATGTGGACTCTTTTGGTCAATGCGAATGCTCGGGCCTTATGTCAAACAGTTGTGTATCTTTCATGTTGCCAAGTGCTGTGTGGAAACAAAAGTTTTCAAACCAGTCCATGAGTCACCACCTCCCGAGATGTTCATCCTCAATTTCTGCTAGTGTTAAAGTAGAAATTTCATTAGGCTTTGGTACATGATATTTTTTTAATAATTGGGATTTATTAGTCTTTGTATGATGGGTTTCAAATGTCTAGACCTGAGCTTCAAAAGGGGACATCTCATTGTATCTTTATACACAACCAATTCCTCACCCTTATGAATTATTATGCTACATTATTTTCACTTGAAACAATCAGACTGCATATCTGATATTGGGTTTTGAAACAAAAATTGGAGGCATTTAAATTTGGTATTGTGAGCTTGTGCTTCTGCACTGATGAATTGGTGGACTTAACTCACTTACTAGCAACCTTCAATATATACTCCAAATCTAATCTGTGAATTTGAATTAACAAATCTCCATCACTTGATAGGTGGGTGATAAACTCAAACCTCAACCCTTTGATTATCAGGACTAAACCTGAATTCTAAAAACTGAGAATTCAAATCTTGGATGTTGATCTGGCGGACCTGATCATTCAATCTCTAAACTGCATGTTTGATCTTTTGAAATTTGAACTTGAACTTGAACTTTAACTTCAAGATTCAAGTTCAGGTTCAACATATCCACAAAAACACTGTCTTCTTCACAAGATCAACCTTACAAGATATCATTAGTTATAAAATCCACATAAAAATGAAAATATTTGGGAACTTCTTTCTATGGGATTTATTTTCAAAGTATGAGACTTAGGTGCTTAAAGCAGGATAACAACTGGCTCTGACTGGGGATGTGCACTGTAAAGTGCATGGAGAATATAGCAATCTCTAGTAAAAGACCAGTGCTTTTCCATTGGGAGAATAGAGTCTAGGAACAAAGAAAGGGAGCTGCTCGCAAAGAGAGAGAGAAAATAGGGGACAACACCAAAACAACCAAAGCAACCAACAAATGAAACAACCGACCAACTACACTAAACACCGCCAAAAAATCAAAGAGCAGCAATATTTACAAATGTACATGGGTGAGAATAACTCACCACAGGACTAGAGCTAAGGAAAAAATTACATGAAGCCATTCACTGGCTGTGAGAAGAAAGAGCCTTTTCTGAATAATGGGTCGTATCGGCATGGCACAATCCAACACTTCTTCCATTTGGAAAACTCTTCATCTTGGTATCTTGGACTGATCATGCGCAAGAATTTTATCAACCAATCATCAGGTCCAAAGAGCCACATCTCATCATAGAATTCTGAGCTTTCCCAGGCATCTTGCAAAATGTTTTCAAGTCCCTTTCCAACAACCCACTGAAACAAAACTTGTTCAAAAATTTCCAAAGTAGGGATTATGTCATTTTCAACACATATACTCTTGAAATCAGCACAAGCAAGAGGTTTTTTGGAATTCAAAACACCCTCAAGATAGAAGTGAGCCTTTTCAAACATAGGGTCAATCTCGGCCAGGATAAATCCATCATCCTTTGCTGTTAATAAGTTTGGAAACTCTTTACCTAAAACAAAGGAATTTGTTAGGCTTATACCTAGAGTTTTTATGAGAGCATTTCCTTCCTCGTTTGCTGGGAGAAAGCGAGACAACACTTCTTCACTATGAGATAATGTGTTTGCCGAAACCTTCCATGGTCTTTGTGGCTTTCCTTGTAGTATGCTTGTTTTAGCATTCTCCATGCCAAAGGGAAATAAATAATCTTTCTCACCTGTGTATGTACCCTAAAATGGTTGCCTAGACTTTGGGCCCCCATTTCTCAATATCAAATCCCTGAATCAATATTTTCAAATATCAACAATATCAATTATATCAATTTCCTTGATAAAATCATAATCAATTCAATATTTCCTAAGGTTTGAGCCTTATTTAATTTAAAAGAGAAAAAAACAAAAAAAAAAATATTATTTAATTAAGAGAACATGCTCTCTTTTAATTAATTAAAAAATCTCTTTTAATTAAATAATAAAATCACTTTATCCTAAGCCTTTATTTAATTAAAAGAAATTTCCTCCTCTTTTAT
>MU223082.1:13724-53354 GCA_018584345.1 Thuja plicata | reverse complement strand
GCTGAGAGAAATTTTACAAATCTTGCAACTCCATGCATAGAGAGCTATGGATCAATTTGTGAGGGCTCATTCTTGAGTTTCCTTGCATGTAAGGATTCATAGAAGTGCACTACTTTTGTGTGTACAACCTAAAGGTGATCCTTGTATTTGGAAAAGAGTGTTTTCTCTAATAGTGACATCCTCATGGAACCCGGTTGGTAGTTATAATGGGTTAAGCTCACTCCAAGTCCACCTATCATTCAGCCCTTCAAACTTTGTTTTTGTCTCACACGCTGATCCGTCCATTGTTTGAAGAGTGTCTTCTCTACCTGAGCATATGAGAGGTTTTCATTTTTGGGAATCCTCGCTGTCATGGATGAATGTGATTGCCTCTGTTTCTTGAAGATTGCCTAGTTGGGATCTAATCTTAGGCTACAAATTAGCATTCAAGCCTCTTACGCACCTCATAGGAGTGTAAAAGTCTCTTTGTGTGCCAGGTTGTGACCATTCCCCTTGAGATGATTGGTAATGAAATAAAAAGGTTTCATACTCTATCTCTTCATCATCTTGAAAGGTGTCCTTTGTTTCTTCCCCATGAATCCCCCCTTTGTCATACTGATCTGCCATGCTTTCCTGATTAAGGTTGATGGATGAAACTACGTTAGGAATTTCAAAAGAAAAAGGTTCAAATATTGGATAAGATGCAACCATGGGAAAGATTGCATTTAACTCAAATTCATCTTGTTCTTTCTCTATAGGAGACATACTTAGATTCATCAGATCATCTGATTGGGCATGATCCTTATTATCCTCAATGTGTGAACAACAGTGCCCTATCATATCAAAAGAGTTACTCTCCTTAGGTGTGACTTCTGGAGAATCCTCATCATCATATTCAACATGCAGGTGGTATGATCCCATTGTATCATGAGGATTGCTTTCAAATAAAGGAGGCATTACCAAATCTTTTGCACCAAAAACTCTCAAAATTTGACAATAAAAAATTGAGGGTGTTAGTTTTACTATATTGAGGACAAGCCTTTTCATTCTAGGTTTTACCTCCGGATGATACTGCTTCTCATAGAGGCAAACTCTTTTCCGTGAAGGCTTATCACAATCATCAACTGAGGGCTTAGACTTATCACTTGTAGGCTCATATTTTAGTTTCAAATATGGACTTGAGACTTTTGTAATGTTGTCTCTTTGAAACCAACTGGATAAAAATAAATCATCCTCAATTCTAATAGCCTCTTGCTTGGCAATTTCAAGGTCGTGTACCTTACTCCTTTTGAGATGAAATCAGACTTCTGGATGTAATGCTGCAATAAAGATCAACAACAAGTTAGCTTGGCTAGGCTGGTCAACTTGTGGAATCTTTGCCAAGGTCCGATTAAATCTATCCATGAAGATTCTTATCTCTTCATCCTCTTCTTTTTGAATTTTGAAGAGTTGGAATAATAGGCTACCCATATTGACTGTTGGTTTAAATCTCGCAAGGAATTTATTTTCCAGCACACGCCAACCAGTGATGCACCCATCTTCCAAATGCTGAAACCAAACAACGACATCATCAATAAGGGATTTAACAAATAGGCAGACATACACATATTCTTCTAAAACACCAAGAACCCCACAGGTTATATTGAATGCTCGAATGTGGTTGCCCAGATCTTGATCACCTCTTCCGACATACTCTGGAAAATATCTCTTTGATTAGGCGGGCATGATTGTGAAATGAGGTAGGCGAAAAGGACCGAAATGTAGCTGCCATGATTGAGTCACAGTCAAGGCCATGTTTATACTGGACTTCTTTTACCAGATAGATCAGAGTCGCCAACCTCCATCCTCGGGGAGGTAACCTTTCAGATATCCAAGGAAAGGAAAGCACTGGTTTTGCTTTCTTTCCCCAGCGGAGTCACCAAAAATCTGTTTGTGAACAGATTTGTCCTTCAGATAGAAACATAAACAATGACTCAACATGCCCGATTAGGAAGAAAAAAATGTACTAACAGTTGGATTAGTTATCATTAATTGATAACTATCCTCTGGAGTAAGAGGTACAGCTCCCTTGTTTATAGATTTGCAATGAATTTAAATGATATGATGTACCTTTAACCTAAAGGTACTTAAGGCTTTCTGACATTCATTCATAGACATGAAATGAATGCAATTGCTTGGATTTATAAACTGTATGGAAGAAGAAAGATGGAGAAGCAGCCATAGGATTACCTGGCCAATCTTTCCTATTACATAAGAGAGAGAAGTTAGAAATATCCTTTTGCAAAACATGGGTACATGACCACAAGATTACATACATCACATTTGAAGTAGTAATAAAAGATTGTATCTGAACAGGAAATAAAAGAACACAATATTCTTCAAAATCAGAAACATAAATGTATAGACCATAGGATCGAACACAAATATATTCCTTTTCATTTCAGAGACATGACAGAACAATAACAATATTGTTCTCTCCCTTTATTACAATCAATATGCATAAGATAAAACTCTTTCCCCTATTACAAAATAGAACTGTCTTCTCCCTGTAGTAGCTTCAGAACTCCCACCAGAAAAAGAAGAACCCTTCTAATGAGGAAAATTTTACAATAAATAACGCTTCCCGATTGCAATTCGGTTCTAATAACCATTTCTTGAAATTCTTTTCATTCTTATATTTCACTGTTTCGTGGCTTCATTCTTTTCATCCCAACTCTTACACATTTCCAACATGTGGCTTCCCCCTTTTGATGAGTTAATGTTTTCTATAACATTAGCGCTTAGCAGCAGAATTGATAGACAGGTGTCTTCAAATGGCACTTACATTAGGATACTAGACATTTTGTATAGAATCAGGCTGCTCTATCATTAGTTTTGGATGATGAGTCTTTGTTTTCCCATTTTGATGAAATCATGTTTCAAGAATCCTCACCATATAACTGAGTATATTTTTGCCTGATTACTTTACGCTGAGTTGTAGTCCTGTGTCTCAATCTTCATATCTTCAACTTGGGTTTTGGGATTGGTGTATGAACAAATTTGGGCCTTTGGGATTTCATCATTCAAGTCAATGATGGAAAATATTCATTGCACACTGAGCTACAAAAACCATTTCCTTCTTGTCAGATTCATTGATGATATATGCTAAGATGATGCTCGTAAGACTCAAGTATTCCGTCAAACAGATAAGCTACTGCTTCAGATATTTACCAGGAGGGCTGAGGCTTTGATGCACACTAGTGTGTATGAGAATCTATACCCGATAATGAATCTATTATTCTTGCATCATTCACAAAATGAGAATATCACCATGCTTTTGAGGCTTCATAATTGCAAGTCTAGTTTTGGATGAGCTACAAACTTATTCATGAGTCTCATATCTCCATCGAGATATCTCGATCAAGACTTGAATATTTTTGGGTTGTTCATAACTCGGTATGATTTATGATTCCATCAAGACTTTAGTCTTCTATTTTGTAACTACATTGGGCGAGACTTGTGAAACAGACAGGGCACCATAAATATCTTAACCAATGTTGGTCCATGGATGCTTCAATCACTTTCTCCATACCCTCAATCAAACTTCCATCTACTGCTCTCACATGAAAGATTCTAGTTTGCATTGACCCGTTGTAGAAATAGTCTGAGCCTTTGGTCCTTGTGTCAGCGTGCATTTGTAAATGAATTTTGGCACTCCACCATTCGGGTTAACCTGAGCTAATGCATGGAAGCTAATGACATTCTATGTGAAGAGAATGATTGAGTTAAAACATCCCTCTGCATCTTGGTGACAGTACCAAATCGGGTCCTATGAATGTGAACGAGTACCATAGAGGCATCTATATACCAGTCAATGACCAAATCAAATAGATGAGTTCGTGGCTTCTCAGTCCCTATGCTGTGTTGAGGCTCCATAGCAATGTGGACTCTTTTGGTCAATGCGAATGCTTGGGCCTTATGCCAAATAGTTATGTATCTTTCATGTTGCCAAGTGTTGTGTGGAAACAAAAGTTTTCAAACCAGTCCATGAGTCACCACCTCCCGAGATGTTCATCCTCAGTTGCCGCTGGTGTTAAAGTAGAAATTTCACTAGGCTTTGGTACATGATATTTTTTCAATAATCGGGCTTTATTAGTCTTTGTATGATGGGTTTTGAATGTCTAGACCCGAGCTTCAAAAGGGGACATCTCATTGTATCTTTATACACAACCAATTCCTCACCCTTATGAATTATTATGCCCCATTATTTTCACTTGAAACAATCAGACTGCATATATGATATTGGGTTTTGAAACAAAAATTAGAGGCATTTAAATTTGGTATTGTGAGCTTGTGCTTCTGCACTGATGAATTGGTGGACTTAACTCACTTGCTAGAAACCTTTAATATATACTCCAAATCTAATCTATGAATTTGAATTCACAAATCTCCATCACTTGATAGGCAGGTGATAAACTCAAACCTCAACCCTTTGATTATCAGGACTAAACTTGAATTCTAAAAACTGAGAATTCAAATATTGGATGTTGATCTAGCGGACCTGATCATTCAATCTCTAAACTGCATGTTTGATCTTTCAAACTTTGAACTTGAACTTGAACTTTAACTTTGAGATTCAAGTGTAGGTTCAACATATCCACAAAAACACTATCTTCTTCACAAGATCAACCTTGCAAGACATCATTAGTTATAAAATCCACATAAAAATGAAAAGATTTGGGAACTTCTTTCTATGGGATTGATTTTCAAAGTTTTTGACTTAGGTGCTTAAAGCAGGCTAACAAATAGAATTGTGGCCTTATCTATGTTGATCTCATAGTCAAGTGGCATTAACCATGTTGTCCTTGGTACAACTAGTTTGATCAAGGTGGTATCGGTGTCCACCATAAAACAAATACCTACTTTATATTGTTCTACCAGTTGTTCTGGTATCCTCATCATTTTTTGCATTCTATCATTAAATCCAGTGAAATATTCATCCATGACTAATGTAAAATTGTCTCCTAGTGACTTGATGAATTCACTAATTTGAATTTTCACTGGTCAGGTAGTATCCCAGTTGACATTACCGATAGATGGAAAGAAGTCTTGAAAGTAGAAAAATATGCACATTAGAAGTGATATGAACTTACATGAATTGGACTTAGCATACCTGATTGTCCTTGTGTTCTCTTCTAACTGCTTCATTTGAAGCTCAGATAGATCCAACTTTAGACACTTTTTTAAAATCTTGTGAGCAGTGTCTACTGCTTCGCATGCAATACTATTGATTCTACAGGCTTGGAATATCTTGTATCCCGACACACATGCACCAAATTTTAGTTCTAGATCTTTGATGGATTTTACCTTCAATCCTCTACCATCCCATTCTGCACCTATCATCTTCTCAATTTCAGGGTGAGGAGGTTATTTAAGTGCCTTGGCATTGTCGGTTATTTGATAATCGGTCATAGTGTGTATCACATCTTGGGTGATCTATTTTGGCTTGTCTAGCCACATCTTTTGGTCATGCACTCTGCTTATCACTATCTAAACCCACTCATATTTTAAATCCTTTGGGAACATTAGGGCATTTGTTAGACCTTTCACCTCTATATGTTTATGTTCATCCTTGATGGTTCCGTTTGTACAAAGCTTCTTGTAATCTTGTTGAACTTCCAGATCTATGATTTGTGCAACTTTGCAGTGGATATACAATCGAACATCTTCAATCAGTAAAACCCTAGGTGGTATGCCTGAAAATGCTCCAGCATCGTCGGGTTGTGATGCAACCTCTGGAGAGATCAACTTGTATTTATGTTCTTCGCAGGTAGTGTTCTTGATCAAGTTAACCTTTTTATCCTTGGTGTTCTTGATCTTGGAAACGTGAGATGTGGTTGCCATGGTTTCTAAAAATTATGGCTTTACCCGTAAATAAAAATGAGCTTGGTGAGTCTTTAGTTACTCACCTATCTTTTTGTAGCTGCTGTTGATCTATCTGAATGCCGTGAATTTTCTTGGAATGCTCTGTAATCTGGTTTCTCTGGTCTCTCTGCTGCACTCTTCTCTACTCTTCTCTTTCACTCTTAATCACTTGGTGAATGAATGATCTATTCCATTTCCATTTTATAGACGATGCGCTAAGTGGTGCAAAAAATGCTCTACCCACTTCTCGGTGTTTGAAGATAGAGTCACTTGGGTATCACACAAAATTCTGGCTCAGGGTAAGTGACAACTCACTTGACCTTTCACATGTTTCTAATGGTGCTCGGTATGTTGTGAAGACTTCAATGTCTTTTACATGATTACCGATGAGTCTCGGTTTACATTTGTTAACTTGGATTTCATATGTACACCGACAATTATCATTATGTATTGACTGACGTGATTGCATTCACAAATTCATAACAAGTAATACCATAATGCATCTTTATTCATGCTAGTTTGGCATTTTATCAATGTATGATGGAACTGATGTAAATATATCTTGGTATAGTACAATTCCATACTTGTTCTGCTTTAGGTGAGGGTGGTGATATCACCAGATCCATTGGATAAGGTATCACTAGTTGTATTGCTTGGTCCAACATCATCAGTGTTTGTAGCTTTCCTCCACATTTTGTTTCTCATCTTCCCGATGTCTTCAATGGTATTTCCATTGGTAAAAGTGCTTCTCTGTCACTCAGTCTCTGCAGTCCTTGCTTAGATGACCAACCTTATGACAATGTAAGAATGTCATTCCGGGGTTAGTCTAGCTTCTAACCTTCTCATCCATTTCCTCATATAGTTTGCAGCTATGTGTCCATATCTACCACATGTTGTGCAATTTGTCCATGTGTTGTAATCCCAAACATATGAGTTACCGACTCTTTTCGGTTGATAAGCATTTTCTTGTTCTTTAGGCTTCCATGCTTTCCTTTTCTTCTTCCTGCATTCAAGAGATGTGTGCCCATGTATTTTGCAACTAGGAAAATATTTTTCCATGTAGGTTTCCTTCTTTTGTTGTTTCACCTTAGATTTACATTCATATTCTTTATGTCCTTTCTTGTTACAGTTATAACAATTTCCAATGAATGTAGATGTGGATTTAGGAATACCTTTCATTTTTCTCCTACAAACATTTGATGTGTGGCTTGGTTTTCCACAGTAATTTCATGACAACTTCCTTGGTCTTGGATTTGTGTAAACATCTTTTGGATAAGCTTGGTATGATGATTCTCCATGCTCGGTATACCCTAAACCGGTATTGTTGTTGATTCTTCTTTATCCTTCCAGAAAATCATCCATTCTTTTTGTGATCTCTTCAATTCTCTTGATCATATCATTGTGTTGTTGCTAAATTCTTACTTCATGCTTTGGTTTTTCATTTTCTTCTCTTAGCTCACCAATAGCTTCCAATTTTCCATTGAGTTCTATGTTCAGTCAGTTTTATTCCTGATTCATAAGAACTATCTAATTGGTGATCTCATGATGATGTTCAGTAAGTCTTTGTATTTATGACTCTCTTTTTTGTACTTATTCAATGATCTTCCTCCTTTCATCAATATCTAGTGTTCTTTCTTGTTCAACTTGTCTATCAGCATTCATAACATCAATCATCCTTACCATCTATGTCTCTTGACTGATTTGTAGTGATTTTACTTGTCTAACTAGATGTTGATTGATTTCATTCAAACTTGTGATGCTTCCTTTAGATGTGTCTAATGTATTGCTAGATGTAGATCCTGATGACTCAAACAAATCAGGTATCTCTTCTTCATGATAATCTATTTCATTACAACGAGATTCCATAACCTTTCTTTCATCTAGTAGCTCTCTCATCTTGATCCCAGCTTCTTTGTATTTCTCATAGAAGATCTGTATCTGCAACTTATGTTCTCAATATTCTTGTCTAGCTTATACCTTTCCATTGTATGATCTTTTCTCTTGAGTATTTAAACTTTTCCAAATAAGAGATCTAGCTCTGATACCAATTGTTGGAATAATGGAATGGTGTGTACTGAGAGGGGAGGGGTGAATCAATACCATTAAAATTTTTATCACTTAACCTTAATCCTTTTAGTAATCAACACATTGTGTTGCCAACCATATGTGCTATTCTATCTTTGTGTATGTTATATCAAATCATACACTTAATTTGCATGTAAAAATTCATGAAATGTATTGACACTTGACACAAGATTTGGTAATGCAGAAAATCCCTGTTAGAAGGTAAAAATTGCGGTGGGGATGAAACCCACAAAACTTCACTATCTGTAGAATGGAAGGGGCTGGTTAAGGCTTACAAGTTTGATCACTTTTGATGATCTTACCCTGTTAGGAGTAACATATTTAAACTGGTTAAGTTCTACTCTGTTAAGAGCTTTAGCAACACTATTTAGTGTGCACTCAGTTAAAAGATTTACAAAAGGATTGTTAAATCCACCTTTGATGCAGGAGCATCTTGGGTGTAAGAGCAATCTTGCATCACCCAAAAATATTTTGTGGTTCTTTTCAATAAGAACTATTTTGTGCAGAGTTACTATTTTTGGAAAGTTACTATTTTTAGTAAGTTTTTTGTTTGAGCTCAAAATGTTCTATTTTCTTCCTTGGAGGTTCACTTTGATTGTATCAGCCTATTAGTAAATTTTCATTGCCATATCAAATCTAGTTTTGTAGATATGGGATATTTTCAATATTGGCAGCAGAGTATAGAAAATTCAAACTCAGTTTTGAAGGCTTTAGAGGCTCCGAATGGGGTCAAATCCTTGGATGACTAGGAAAGCTTGAGTTACGCATTGTAGAGAAATTTGTGGCATTTCCAAAATGGGGTTACAATGGCCCACCGGGTCAACAGTTCATGAATTATGGTCTCCAGAAGTTGCGCTACCTGAACTTGAAAATGTTAAAGTTTCTCCAAAATTTCTTTTTGGGTTCTGAAGTTTATTATGCCTAATCCAATGTAATAAAGATGAATAATAATATCTTGGGGTTGTTTGGCCTCAAAATTTAGGGTTTGATTTCTAGTCTTTTTGGGCGGTTAAAATTGGCTATATATTGAAGGCCCGTAGGGTTGTCTAGGGCAGTTCTGGGTTATGCAGCTGGTGGCTCTCGCTTGCCAATTATTGTAATAAAATGCCCATGTGGCTCTGCATGTTGTATTTCTAAAGTTCATGTTATATTTCTGAATATTGTAATTTCATTTCATGGTGGATAATAGAAAGCTCATTCCCGTCTTTGCAAATCTTGTTATTGTCAATTTTGCTGTGTGTTTATGTTAATAAGGGGAGAACCCTTCATCAAGTGGTATCAGAGCATGAGCTCCTGAGTGTGTAGAAAAATCGTTGACTGTGAGGCATTTTGCACCAAAACTATGGTTGTGGGTTCATGTGATAAGAGCCAAAATGCCTCCATGAAGAAATCATGGCGGGAGAGTTGCAGGTGTGACAGAAGAGGGTTTTAGAGTCCTCTAGAGACAAGTGCAAGCATTGCAAGAGGAGTTGCGTAGAGGAATGAATATTGAGGTTAGAGATGAATATGATGAGGAATCCAAAGAAGAAGGAAAAGGTGACCAGGAAGCACCAGAAGAACCTATAAATCCTAAAGAGGATAGGCTTTTGAGGGTCATTTCCAAGATTGGAAAGAGACCCAAGATTGAAGTTCCCACATTTTCGGGAAATCTTAACCGAGAGGAGTTGATCGATTGGATCAATGATCTAGAAGAATATTTTGAATATGAAGATGTCGAAGATCTAGATCAGGTGAAATTTGCGAAGGCCAAACTGAAGGGCCATGCAAAACATTTGGTGGTAGGAGATTCAATTGGAGAGGAATAGAAGATGAAAGGAGAAAATCAAAAGATGGGACCTAATGGTGGAGAAGTTGAAGAGATAGTTCATTCCCCTTTATTATGAGCTTGATCTACTGAGGAAAATGCAAGGGTTGAAACAAGCAGGAAAATCTGTGCAAGAGTATATAGAAGATTTCTATTGGGTCCTCATTAGAATAGGTCATGCAGAACCTGAGAAGGAAAAGGTTGCCTGTTATCTTTATGGATTGCGGCCAAGTATTTAGGATGACTTGAGTCTGGTTAGAATGGACAGTATTGAAGAGGCATACCATTTTTCCCTAAGGGTGGAAGAGAAGCTAAACAAAAAGTTTGAAAGAAAGCAAGGTGGAAGAGGTCGTGGTGGAAGATCCGGTGGATGGTCTTATGGAGGCCAAAATGAAGATCATAAAAAGAATGACGAGTCAAGTAGTAGTCAAAATCTGAGGGGAAATAATTATAATAGTTCCCGTGATCAAAATAATAGGGATCAAAGAGGAAGAGGGCAAGGAACAAGAAGAGGAGGTTTTCATGGAACATGTTTTCATTGTGGAGAAGGACACCAAGCCTATGAATGCCCACAACGTCAAGGAAGGACAGATAGGAGGAATGAAGGCCATGCACGAGTTGCACATGAAAAGGAAGAAGCTCAGTCAGAACACTCAGATGATGCTTAGAGAGGAGAAACCCTAGTTGTCAGAAGGATCCTGATAAATGAAGAGAAGATCTCACATCAGAGGAAGAGCCTATTTTGGACTAGATGCAAGTGCGAGGATAAGTGTTATGATGTGATTATTGATGGTGGAAGCACTAATAACCTAGTATCAGAAGAAATGGTCACAAAGTTGAAGCTGAAAAGGGAAAAACTTCCACATCCATACAAAATTTCTTGGGTCCAGGATGACCACAAGGTCTTGGTCAATGAGCAATGCTTAGTAAAGTTTAAGATTGGAAGTTACCGAGATGAGGTACTTTGTGATATCATCCCCATGGATGTATGTCATTTGTTGCTGGGAAGGCCTTGGCAGTTCGATAGGCGTGCCATACATGATGGTCATGCTAATACTTAATCTTTGACAAGGGATGGAGTTTAACACAACCCGAAGTCGTTGAAGGAAACATGAGAAAAGGTATGTAGTAATGCCAGAATGTGTTTAGCTGATGGAGGGAAGTTCTTAGAAGGTATGAGGCATGAGTAGATGTGTATTTCCCTAATTCCAAAAGTGGGTAAAGAAGAAGTAGAAGATGTACCTGCAAAAGTTGTAGACTTGTTGGAGGAGTTCCAGGATATTGTTTCTGATAACGTACCTGATGGATTACAACCAGTGAGGAAGATCAGTCATCATATGGACTTGATCCCAGGGGCTATTTTTCAAAATAAGGCAGCCCATAGGATGGCTCCAGTAGAGAGTGAAGAATTGAACAGACAAGTGCACAAGTTATTGTAGAAGGGATTGATCTGAGAGAGCTTGAGTCCATGTGTTGTACCAGTGGTATTAGTACCAAAGATAAATGGAGAATGGAGGATGTGTACAGATTCTTGAGCTATCAATAAGATCACTATCAAGTACAGATTTCCCTTTCCATGAATGGATGATATTATGGATTGTTTGAGTGGAGCTAATTATTTCACAAAGATAGATCTAAAGAGTGGATATCACCAAATCAGGATCAGAGAAGGAGATGAATGGAAGACAACCTTCAAGACAAAGGAGGCTTTGTATGAATGGTTAGTCATGCATTTTGGGATAACCAATGCACCAAGCACATTCATGTGGCTCATGAATGAAGTACTGAAAGAATTTCTGAGTAAGTTTGTTATTGTTTACCTGGATGATATTTTGAATTTCATTAAGACATTGGAAGAACATATGATGCATATTCATATGGTGTTTGAGAGGTTAAGGGAAGAGAAGTTGTTGATTAATCTGAAGAAGTGCAGTTTTGTGAAGAAGGAGTTAGTATATCTAGGATTTGTAGTTTCAGTAGAAGGTCTAAAAATGGACCCAGAGAAGGTGCAGGCTATCCTTGAATGGCCTATCCCAAGGAGTGCTACTAAGGTAATATCTTTTCATGGTTTGGCTAGCTTTTACAAAAAGTTTATTCAAGGTTTCAGTAGTATCTGTGGACCCTTGACTGAAACAATGAGAGGGGATAGGAAAGAGTTTAAGTGGACTGTAGGGGTAGATACGAGTTTTGAATTATTGAAAAGAAAAGTTACAAAACAACCTATTTTAGCACTTCCAGATTTTAACAAGGTGTTTCAGGTAGACAATGATGCTAGTGGTAATGCCATTGGAGCAATTTTGAGCCAGGAAGGTAAACCCATTTCTTAATTTAGTGAGAAGTTGAATGATGCCAAGAGAAAACATTATGTTTATGATTGGGATTTATATGCTATAGTTCAGACATTGAGGAAGTGTATACATTATCTTTTGCCAAAATAGTTTTTTTTTATTTACTGATCATCAAGATTTGCAATATTTGAATAGTCAAGGAAAGTTGAATCATAGACATTTGAAATGGGTTGAGTTTTTGCAGTTGTACTTTTGTTTTGAAGCATATGAGTGGGAAGTATAATAGGGTTGCATATGCCCTTAGCAAAAGATTGATTTTGCTGACAAACATGCAGATTGAGGTTGTTGGGTTCAAGGAACCCAAGAGTTTGTAGCCTGAAGATCCAGATTTTGGCAAAGCTTGGAAAGCTTGTAGAGAACCTGTTACTCTGGATAGAACCAAATGGTTGGATTTCATAATCCAGGATGATATGTTGTTCAGAGGTAGTCATTTGTGCATTCCAAAGAGCTCCATGAGGGAGAATTTAATCAAAGAAAAGCATAGTGGAGGATTGGCTGGACATTTTGGGTGAGATAAAACCATTTCTCTGGTTAGTGAGAATTATTATTGGCCACCATTGTAGCAAGATGTTAAGAAATTTGTACAAGGTTGCAGAGTATGTCAGATGGAAAAAGGAGTGAAGCAGAATACAAGGTTATAACAGCCATTACCTATACTAGAGAAGCCATGGGAGGATATTAGTATGGACTTTGTTCTTGGCCTACCAAGAACTCTAAGAGGGCTTGATTCCATCTTTTTAGTGGTGGATAGGTTTTCAAAAATGACATATTTCATTCCTTGCAAGAAGACTAATGATGTTGTTCATGTAGTAGAATTATTTTTTAGGGAGGTGGTAAGACTACATGGCTTACCAAAGAGCATAGTTTCAGATCAAGACACCAAGTTTGTTGGTTACTTTTGGAGAACCTTGTGGAAAAAGTTGAAGAAAGACTTGAAGTTCAGTTCAACACACCATCTACAGACGGATTGACAGATAGAAGTTGTGAATAGGAGTTTGGGAAACTTGTTGAGATGCTTGGTTGGAGATAAACCAAAGGGATGGGATTTGGTTTTACCACAGACAAAATTTTCATATAATAATTCTATCAATATGAGCACTGGTAAATCACCATTCTAGATAGTGTATGGAAGTAGTTCTAGAAATGCATTAGATTTAAGAAAGTTGGACAAAGGAGAGACAAGTAGCGCTGAAGCTAAGGAGTTTGTAGAATAGTTAAAGAATTTGCATGAGGAGGTGTGGAAACATATTAATAAAATGAATACACAGTAAAAGGCTAAGGTAGATAAGAAAATAAGACATAAGGAATTTCAGGTGGGAGATGAAGTCATGGTTTATTTGTGAAAGGAGAGATTTCCAGTAGGAAAAATGTTATAAGTTGAAGATGAATAAGTTTGGACCATGCAAAATATTGAAGAAGCATGATTCAGGAAATGCTTATGAATTAGAGTTGCTCAGTGAAATCAATATTTCACCAGTATTTAACATTTTAGATTTGACAGAATATCATGAGAGAGGTGTTGAGGATCAGATCACAAAGGCATAGTGGAATATTCTAGCAACTAATTTAGCTACAGAGGAGATTGAAGACATTTTGGACAGTCATGTTGGCAAAAGCACAAGGAATAGGACATATGAATAATATTTGGTCAAATGGAAAGGACAACCTGTAGAAGATTCATCATGGCTATCAAGGGAGAAGGTTAACCATCTTGGTTTTCCTTTTCCCACCTAAGACGTGATAGAGTCACTTCCCAAATTACCTCGGGCATCTAATGCAAGAGCATCCTGGGTGTAAGAGTAATCTTGCATCACCCAAAAATATTTTCTGGTTTCTTTTCAATAAGGGCTATTTTGTGCAGAGTTACTATGTCTGGAAAGTTACTATTTTTAGTAAGTTTTCTGTTTGAGCTCATAATGTTCTATTCTCTTCCCTAGAGGTTCACTTTGATTGTATCAGCCTACCAGTAAATTTTCATTTCCATATCAAATCTAGTTTTGTAGATATGGGATATTTTCAGTAATGGAAACAAGGTATAGAAACTTCAAACTCAGTTTTGAAGGCTTTAGAGGCTCCGAATGGGGTTGAAACCTTGGCTGAATAGGCAATCCCAAGTCAAGCATTGTAGAGAACTTTGTGGCATTTTTGAAATGGGGTTATAGCAGCCCACCAGGTCATTAGTTCATGAGTTATGGTCTCCGAAAGTTGCACTACCTAAACTTGAAAATGTTAATGTTTCTCCAAAATTTCTTTTTGGGTTCCAAAGTTGTTTGGGCCTACTCTAATGTAATAAAGATGAATAATAATATCTTAGGGTTGGTTAGCCTCAAAATTTAGTGTTTGATTTCTAGAGTCTTCTTGGGCAGTTAAAATTGGGTATATATTGAAGGCCTGTAGGGTTGTCTAGGGAAATTCTGGGTTATGTAGCTGGTGGCTCTGGCTTGCAGATTATTGTAATAAAATTCCCATGTGGTTGTGCATGTTTCATTTTTGAAGGTGCATGCTATATTTCTGAAAATTGTAATTTTATTTCATGGTGGATAATAGAAAGCTCATTCCTGTCTTTGCAAATCTTGTTATTGTTGATTTTGTTGTGTGTTTGTGTTAATAAGGGGAGCACCCTTCATCAACATTTTTAAAGGATTTATTCTATTATCTACATTTTTTAGAATGTAGTCAAAAATACTTATTGACCTGAGTATTTGCAATCTAGAATTTTTGAGTACATATCCATTAAAGTTCACAATATAATGTATCACCTATAGTGACTGATCAATACCTTTGTTCTGCTCGATAGCCTTGAATCTTGTTCTTGATACCTGATTCCATCTTTTGATGTTTCTGCATAAAACTATGTCTTTGATCCTTAGATGTGTTCCTTGACTATAATCATCATCACACACACTGTTCTGATTGATTTTACATCTATTTGTATAATGAATTTGACCTAATTAAGTTTCACACATAACAATGATAACTCTATGATCAAAGGCTTACAACTTGACCTTGATCTCCTAGTTTGCATTTTTCTAATCAGTTAGACTAATTACAACAATTATAGTTTCCTTACTTGTCCCTCAAGAAATGTATTTAAAGCTATGCTTTAATCTAAATATATAACTTAAGTGTTTTATTTGACGTGTAAGTCAAATCCGCATTTCTCACAATAAAACTATCTCTCAGTAGACTGGTGCTCGGGATGCTCTTTAGTCTTCCTGTTGGATTTATTTGTAGACTGTCTGTCAGGTTCCTCTGTTGTCTACTCTCTTGGGTTACACTATAAACTTTGTTGTCATGTACCCTTGTGAAGTTGTATGTCGGGTTCCACTTCAACATTTTTGGGTTGCACTTGTAAATTGTGTTGTCAGTTTGCAGTGTGATCATTCTGTCGGTGATAGTGCACTTATCATTTTCGGTGACCTCTTTTGAACTATTTTTTTGGGTTGCACTAAACCTGTCTTTCGGTGTTTATGTTACTGATGGTTCAAAACTATTTTCCTTTACATACTAATGGAAAAAAATGTCATCAATGAGGCTAGTTCCTTAGTAAAATTTTGGCTTGTACTTGACTCTAGAAAAGTCAAGAAGTGAATAAGGAATCCAAGAGAGTCTCAAGTGTGTTTTAGAGTAGTTGGTGAGGTGAAAAACATATGTGAACAAGAATTGCCATTAGATGCTTAGTTTTTCCAATATACTGCCAGACATGTGAGTTCACTCCAAAATGCTTGCCAGGAGGAAGAATGGAATTAAATAGGTTTGATTTGGCTTGAGGATTTGAACTGCGCCCATTTGTGGTGTCATGCATGTGGGAAGGTCAGTTTTGTAAAAATTGTCAAGTGGTCATTGAAAACATGCAACTTTGCAATGTTGTCATGACAACATTTTGGATTCATTGTCATTATCAAAGGCACAACTTCTACCCATTTAGTGAAGTATTTTGTTGCAGTGATGATGTATTTATAACCACTGGATGAAGGTAGATAAATCATCCCTATTAAATCAAACCCCCATTGATAAAAGGGCCAAGGTGTGGTCATCGGGTGTAAATCTTGTGCTGATGCATCAATCATGTTTCCATGGTAATGGCATTTCTGACATATCTTGACAAAGTGACAAGCATCCTTCTCTAGAGTTGGCCAAAAGCATCCCATGCGAAATATTTTCTTTGCTAAATTTTACCCACTAGAGTGAGACCCACAGATCCCCTCGTGAACATCTCATAAAGCTAATTTTGATTCCTCATCCTGTAGACACCTAATAAGCCTTCTGTCAAGACTCTTGCGATATAATATCTCAAAATGGATGGTATAACGGGAAGCTTGGCATATAAAGTGTCTTTTTTGAGTGCGGGTTTGGTCCAAGGGTAAAGTTTGGTCTTGTAGGTAAGTAAAAATAGGTCCATACTAAGGTGAGTCATGTCCAACTAACAGGCATATGATTTGGGAATCAGTAAGGTCAAATGCTGGCTTCACCAACTCTTCCACCAAGAATTCATCTCTAGCATGTTGTTCTAGAATTTTAAGAAGAGAGGCTAAGGTCGCCATGGCATCTGCTACTCTATTTCTGTCCCTTGGAATTTTATCAAAAGTTATCAAAGAAAAGTAATTTTTCCAATCATCTATCATCCTTTTGTAGGGAATCAACTTGTCATCCTTTGTTTGGTATTCATCATTAATCTGGTTTATGACTAGTTGAGAATCCCCATACACTTGTAGTTCTATCACTTTCCACTCTAAATCCATTTTGATTCCTATGACTAGGGCTTCATATTCTGCAATGTTTTTAGTGCATGTAAAAATAAGTTTCCATGACTTAGGAATTGTGTAACCTTGAGGGTTAATCAATAGAATGCCTGCCCCCGATCCATGTTGGGTGAAAGATCCATCAAAATAGAGTTTCCATGTTTTTTCCTCCACATTAATTATTTTTGAATCTGGAAATTCCACTTGAATAGCATGGTTATCAACTAAAGGAGACTCCGCCAATTGGTCTTCTATCACTTGTCTCTTGATGGATTTTCTATCCACATACTCTATAGCTAACTCACTCGAAAACATCATCCATTTGGCCAATCTTCCTGTGAGAGCTGTTTTGTTAAGTAGATACTTTAAAGGATCAATTTTAGTAATATGATTAACTTTGTGCACCAACATATAATGATGTATCTTTTGGGAAGGAAAAAATACCATGAGGAAAGCTCATTCAATGAAGCTGTAGTGGAGTTCATATTTGACCAATGTTCTACTAAGATAATAGATTGCCTTTTCTTTTCCATCTTTATATTCTTGAGCTAATAATACTCCTAAAGAGCAACCTGTTGCTGAAATGTACAAGAGTAAAGTCTTTCCTTTGATAGGTGGCATGAGTATAGGTGGATTCACAAAATATGACTTCAATAGGGAAAATGCTTCCTCACATTGTGCATCCCATTTGAAAAATATATCTTTATGTAAAAGTTTGGTGAAAGAATGACATTTTTCCGCTAATTGAGATATAATTCTTCTTATGGATTACAACCTTCCTTGCAATGATCTCATTTGGCTTATGTTCTTTGGTGCATCCATTTCCATGATAGCTTGAACTTTCTCAGGATCAACTTCTATTCCCTTTGTTGATACTATGTAACCCAATAACTTTCCTAATTGCAGCCTAAATGCACACTTCTTAGGATTTAACCTAACTTTGAATTGTTCCAACTATTTGAATATCTATGTGAATATATTTTCCAAGATAGGTAGATGATCCTTCCTTTCATTTTATTTAGCTAAGATATCATCCACATAGTCTTCAAGAAATGTATGCATCATGTCATGAAAAAATGTGGTCATTGCCCTTTGATAAGTAGCTCCAGCATTTTTAAGGCCAAAAGGTATGACGTTCCAACAAAATGTACCCCAAGGGCATGTGAAGGATTTTTTATCTTGATCCTCTGGTGCTATCTTAATTTGGTTGTATTCGCTAAATCCATCCATAAGGGAAAACATGGAGTGTCCTATTGTCAAATCCACTATAGCATTAATACTAGGTAATGGAAATTCATCCTTTGGGCATGCCAAGTTGAGATGTCAGAAATCTGTACATACTCTAATTGATTTATCATGCTATAAAACCAACACAATATTTGATATCCATTCAACATAAGCTATATCCCTTATTAACCCCACATTTAACAATTTTTCCAATTATGCTTTCACTAGCAAGGCTATATGGGGATGCATCTTTCTTAACTTTTGTTTCACCAACTTAACTCCTAGTCTTACATTGAGGTGATGCATAATGAAACTTGGATCTAAACCTGACATATCTGAATAAGAACATGCAAAGTTAATTCTCTTTTATTTGAAGAATTTGATGAAATCTTCCCTTTCCGTTGGAGTTAATGAAACTGCAAGGTGTATGAATCTTGGTTCTAAATCGGTACCAATATTAACCTTCTCCATTGGTTCAATCAAGATAGGAGATATTTCTTCATCATGATTTGGAAAGGTAGCCAATCTATCTTCCTTAGGCACCAAATTTGGGTTTTCACCTTCGGAAACATCCTTTATTTTTACTTTTTTGGGGTCTAGCACTGCTACATTGTGGTTTTCACCAGTAGACCAATTCCTTTTTCAATTTTTTTTCTCTTTTTCTTTTGGATTGAGAGATTTTCCCTTTTCTTCCACTGCTATGTGTAATGACCTAAAAGTGGTCACCCAAACCCTAGACCCCTAATCTCAATTTTTTTTAATCAAGAAACCCTAATCTTGATTATTCTAAGTCCTAAACCAAAAAGGCAGTTTATCAAATTCAAGCTGATCTGACCTGAACCCTAGGTCCTAATTAATAGTCATACTTGATTAATAAATTAATTTCTAAAAATATAATACATTGGAAAATAAACCTTAAGTTAATTATTTAATTGATATTCTAATATATCAATTAAATACAATTGCTAAATTGTCAATAAAATCCAAAAAAGGAATTAAATTAATTAATAAAAAAATGTGCATTTAAAATCATTTAAATCTTTAAAAATGCATATGATGTCATAAATTTTGGTTAACTGATTATCAAATTGGAAACAAACCTGTTTTATCGAGTTAACTTATTCTTATCTTTTCTCATTTTGGAAACAAAGTTTTTAACTGAAAACTAATTTTGGAATTTTCCAAAATAACTTATCAGTCACTTCAGTCAATTGACTCTCTCGACCAATCATATTCTTTGCACGTGGGTTATGCTTCCTCAGATTGAATCCTATCCACTCTGGCTTTCAATCTTGACCGTCAATTTGAGAGAGATTTCTATAAAAGAGAACCTATTTTCCTTCACAAAGGACCTAGATTTTATTATCGTTATTATATTGTTTTGTATTCAAGCATTCTTAGCTTTCAATTGTTTAGTTTTGTTAATTTTTTGTTTCATGCAAACTTCATCATTAGAGCACATTTGATTTTGGAACTTAAAATCTATCAATACATTTCATTTGGTGCTTAAAATATAATCTTAATTAGCATTAGATTTACAACAAATTTTGCACTTGCATATCATTTATATCAATCATTTAGTTCTTTAAATCCTCTGTTTACAACAGGTGTAGTCACTAAACTTTGCGATGACCTAAGAGAAAAGTTCAAACTCCTTCCTACTAGAAGGCAATGAGTTGGTTTCAGTTAGCTTAGCTTATATTGTTTACTCGATTCAATATTTTTTTGGATAACCATGCAATGATTCATTGAAGTATGTGTTTGCATCTTGCAGGTACTTGACCACAATTCACAGGAACACTATGCTTTGAGCAAATTTAATGGTGAAAGAGGGTTCCATTGAATTAAGGTATAAGGCAACATAATTATCAATAGGAAAAGAGAGTATGTCATTTGTCTCAGCTAGGTCCCAATCAATTAGTTTGGGATGGATAAGAGATAAAGATTCATTGGCTAAATTTTTATCCATTCAATTTAAGGACATGACTTTGTTAGAGGGTTCATACATTGTATCGCTCAAATCTATGACATGGGCTTGCTCAAGGTGTTCCATAGAATTTGGATCAAAATCATCCTCACTTGATTCCTCTCAGATTTATAATGGATAAAAAACATGTGGATTAAACCTAATGTTTGAATCTCCTTACCATGAAGGTACCCATGGTTCACCCACCCAAGCAGTTCCATTTGATTATTGTCTTAAATATGATTCTTGATAATTATTTGTCCCTTAATCAAAACTTGAGGCTTGATCAACACTTGGTTGCTTTTTTGCATTGAATGTAGGAACATAAGTATGAATTACATCCACCTCCTTGTTATGACAAGAAGCTTCAGATAAGGATTCCTATTCATATTTACTGGAGTCATCTTCACTTTCTGAATCTACCATGTGGATGTATTCATAAGAGTCTTTGAATTTGTTTGAACCACTCCCTTGTTCTTTGCACCCTAATCCTTATTTTTCATCCTTTGATCTCCAAGGAGGTTGTATGGATTCTATAAATCCTTTATTCCTTATTCCCAAAGGTCCTCTTCCTTTATATCCTATTTTTTCATGATTTGAAAATCTTTTCCATATTGATATGTTTGGATACTCATATTTTGGACCCTCTCTTCATGGGAACTTAAAGCCTCCTCATCTTTGTATAACCAATTTAAAACCTCATTATCCTCTTCTTCCTTTGGAGAATTGTCACTTGCTCTTACAAAGTGGGAATTATATTTTTCATTTGAATGAGCACTAGTTGGCCTCCCATGTGATTTTGGAGGAGGTGAGTCAAAAAAGGACACGAAATATTCTCCAACACCCCTTTGATGGATTTTGCATTGTTTCTCAAATTTCTTCATCAAATTATCCATCTTTTGATAATGTGTTTCTTGGAATCCTTCATTTTCAACCCTAGAGGGGTTCAAGTCTCCCTCCTCTTGATTTCAAACACTTAAATTAACATCCTTTTTACTTTCATCTACAAAACTAACTTTCTCCTTACCCTTAGTTGATGTAGATGTGTTAGTTTTGTCTTGATTTGAGTTAATGACCAAAGTTGATCTAGGACTATCTTCTTGCTTTTCCTCTCTAGGAGAGCTTGGGGTGGCCCCTTCACTATTGTGTGGGATGAATGTCTCATTCACAAGTTTGACAATATTGCAATTTTGGAAAGGATTCACATCTCCACTTATAGTAATTTCTTCTTCCATGTATAGAAACTTGATACATTGATGGTTTGTTGAAGGCACCTCTTGAATTTCATGAATCCATGGTCTCCCTAGAAAGATGTTAAATAAGTTAACTTAATTTCAAGAACTTGGAAAATGGTATCTTTTTTTATTGGCCCCACTTGAATAGGAAACACCACCATTCCTTTAGAAGAACTTTCTTCATCATCATATGCCTTAATAGTGATTTTATTCTTTGGATCCACAACACCTTTGGAAAATCCTAGAGCTTTGACTAGACTCAATGTTAAAATGTTTAGACCATCTCCCCCATCAATAAGAACTATTTTGACATAGTGTTTTTTTATCAAAACCTCTATATGCAGTGGAAGATTTTGGGGATGATTAATGGACATGTCATCTTGTTTGAAAAAGGACAAACAATGAGGTGCAATGAGATGACCCACCATGTTTTGAAATCTATCCACATCTAGGTTTTCGGGAACGGTAGTCTCCGTAAGATCCTTTTCTAAGATCTCCTTATGATTTGGTGAGAGTTTTAACAACTCAACGATTGAAATTTGAGTGGGAGTCTTTTGCAATTGATCCACAATATTGTATTTCCTTTGAGAAGAAGATGGTTTATTAGGACCAAAAGTCTTAGGGGTAGTTCATTGTAAGGTTATCTTTGATGCTTGTCCCCTAGTAACAACATTAGAGGTGTTGGTGCCCAAAAATGATGGATTCACTTTTGGCCAACTGACAGGTATAATGGTGATGCACCACTTGATACCTTTGCAATTTTGGCTTCATCAAGCCAAGGATGGTAGGCCTAATTTCACTTTGAAATATCAAATTTTCTATGTCGCACAACTCCGTACACAAACAAACAAAGTTCCTCCCAAGGTGGTGAATGATCCTTGGAGGAAAACAAAAAATATCCTGATAATTTCTAATATGAAAATTAACTAAAATTATAATCACTAAGATCCTAATTGCAAGGCTTTGAAATAAATGATTTAATAATCGACAAAATACAAAGCATGAGCTAATATAATAATTTCCAAATAATGATTAGATCAGTTCCTTCTAAAAACTTGGGATATAGAGTCAGATAAATTTCAATCTTACGTACAATCAGTGATAGTTTTAAAAACTTACTTTTAATAAAGAAAGACTATCACTTCACAGGCTTCCACTTGAATTATAATTCAAATCAATCTATACAACTAATCTTATCAAATTTAACTCAAATTAAGATACCAATAAAAACAAGAGAAGATACGCAGATCTTTGAATTGATATTTAAACTATATATATTAATTTTGAATTATGATACTCAAGGAATTCAACACAGTGAAATACTCTAATACAATAGAAGATCTGAAAGACTAATTAAAAACATATAACTTATAACCACAAATAAAAAGAAGAGCACTTATCTTTATTGATATTGAAAAACTAGTACATTGAAGTTCATGTTGCAATTGTGATCAAATTCTATTATACAATGTGTTTCTCTCCTTTATGATTAAATTTTACACCACATATATATGTGGTTGACTATTTTTCATACCCCTTTAGGGTGAAAATACATAATTTTTCATTAAAATTTAGAAAACACTTTTGAGAAAAACCAATCAACTAACTAACTAATAACCACCTATCTTTCGGATTTGGATTTGGTCTAAAATCCAAATCAGATTGTATGAACTTAATATTTTTACTAGAGATAGGAAATTTGATTTTACAAACTGGGTCTTTTTTAGATTTGCAATATCAGATTGTTTTCAATCTCTATCAACATCATCTTTACAGAAGTTCAAAATTCCAGCATCTATGAAACCTTCGCTTAAAGAATTTTGATTGTTCCTGTCACAGAGCTTCTTTCCCTAATCCCTCAACTTTTAATTAAAATGTAATATTTTGTTGTATCCAATTTAATATACTTCATCATATCATCAATTATTGGGCATGGATTTTAGGATGCCATTTTTAGAATTTTATCACTATATAGGACTCTAAATTTTGCCAAAAATTTTGAGCTCCAATAGGTTCTTTCTGGGCACGTATGCTCTATGTGAGCATAGCATGATCTCAGTTATCTCTAGAGAAGAAGATCAAGTACTTACTCTTTACCTAATGTAAATTGAAGACTTGGTGGCCCCATGCCCCCAAAAGTGAACACTGTTATTTCCCTCTGTCAAAAATTTTATTTTGTTCATGTAACACTTTGAATCTCCTGAATATGATATATTTTGTTCCTTATATTTATCAACAAGAGTATTTAAAAATAAAAAAATATCAGAATTATTTATCCCCAACATCTGATCCCTAGGTGTACTAGATATATCATCCTTATAGAGAATACTTATTGGTTCCACTTCATAAATGCAGCCTTTGTCTTTTGATTTATGTTTTTTCTTTGAGAAATCATTAGGTACACTATGTTCTTTGCTGGATGGAGGATCCCTGTGCATATGATCAGTCATATAAGTAACTAAACTAAGTTCTTCTACTTGGATGTTTCCTTGCACAAAATATGCCCCATTTCCATTCTCCAAATACTGTTTCTCCTCACATAAAGGTTTTGAAGGTAACTCATATTTAGGAATTATTACTTCTTTTATATCAAGAATCTGATCAAGTGGGATACTTGGATAATTTTCATTACTTTTCTTCAACATATTCTCATCATTATTATTGGTTATCATAATCTCATCTTCAGAATTCTGATACAAATCTCGCTCATAGGATGAACTGAATGATATCTTACCTTCTGAATGTATATTTTGAGTGTTATCAACTTCAAAATCATCATTAGGCCTGCTACCTTCATCATGATGTTGATATATTTGATTGTATAGAAAATATCCTTCACATAATGGATTTAGGAACATAGAGAACATAGATTTATCTTCCTCCACTTCCTCTTCAAATAGTGGATTCAAGAACATTGAAAATTTAGGCACACCTTCATGAGAGTTTTCATCAGGATCATCAAATGTTTCATCAATAAGACTAATATCTTCATTGACATTATTTTCTGAAACTTCCTGCTGTTCATATGTTGTATGTTGTTCTATTTTATCTCCTCTATTTCATTTTTGGAATTTATCATCTCCTTCATCTAGTATTACCTGAATATATACTGATCCATTAACTTTCTTATCATGATGAAAAAAAAATTGACCACTCTTCTCAACATGTTTTTGATATTCCATGTCTAACAAAGCTGAAATTTCTCTTGTACTAAGAAGGTTTTCTTCCTCATCATCATGGTCATTGATACATGTTTCCATACACATCTCATCATGTACAAATTCTTCTTCAATATGATCTGAATTTTTCTCCTCCATGTCATCACAAGTATTATTATGGTTCTCATGAATGGATGCTTCTTTATCTTCTGTATGACTAGTGTACTCATGTTCCTCACCAAGATAATCATCAAGGACAAGGCCTTGTTCAATTTGAGCATAAGCCTCCCTTTTTCTGTCTTCATCATCTTCTTCTAATATGTGCACAAGTAACTTTACAGAAGAATCATTTGATGTAATTCCCAATTTTTTTGACCTTTCTCATGTTTCTTTTTGTGAAGGCATAATGTTTGAAGGTATTTCTCGAAGAATGTTCACCGTTCTTATCAGAAAATATGTAGAAGAATCCCCTTCAAATATCTCCAAGATAAAAAATGCATCAAGTGGACACATGTAAGAGTCCTCTTCCACATTGTGATCCTGAATCTTGTCCTGTTCATAATGCATACCATCTTCACTTGCATCATGAAACATATCAAGAAACCATTGCTCAAACTCTCTCCATGATGATATACTTTTTTCAGGTGTCATACTAAAAATAAAACCTGCATGATCTTACAAATAGTTTCATCATCACATCTTATGCATAGATATGGAAATCTAGAATAAATTTACAAAAGGCCTGCAAATGCTCCGTTGGTGATTTTGATTCATCTCCACAAAATTTTGGAACATATTTTTTTAGTTTAAGAGGAAAATCTTTCTGACCACCAGGGATGTTATCTAAACACAATGGTCTATATACTTCAATAATAAATTTTGGTCTTGGGTCACAAAAGTTTGATACTTTATGTGAATATGTATTCTGGTACATACTGAATATCTAAATTTTTAGTAACTTCTTTCTTTATACATTAGGTTCTTTTCAATAGAGTTACCACCTCTTTAAAGAGGAAAACTTTACTTATCTCCTTCTAGGTCTCCTCCCTCAGTAGAGTCACTGATTAAATTTTTTTTTTAAATAGAGTCACCACCTTCTTTCTAGAATGAAAAAAATTACTATCTTCTAAGTTCTTATCTCTAGTAGAGTCTTAGTTAAATCACTAGAGCTTCTAGGTAATCTTCAACTTTGTCTTTCATAAACAACTCCCCAGCAGAGTCACCAATTTGTTGGTGCCCAAAAATGATGGATTCACTTTTGGCCAACTGATAGGTATAATGGTGATGCACCACTTGATACCTCTGCAATTTTGGCTTTATCAAGCCAAGGCTGGTAGGCCTGATTTCACTCTAAACTATCAAATTTTCTATGTCGCACAACTCTGTACACAAACAAACAAAGTTTCTCCCAAGGTGGTGAATGATCCTTGGAGGAAAACAACAAATATCCTGATAATTTCTAATATGAAACTTAACTAAAATTATAATCACTAAGATCCTAATTGTAAGGCTTTGAAATAAATGATTTAATAATCTACAAACTACAAAGCATGAACTAATATAATAATTTCCAAATAATGATTAGATCAGTGCCTTCTAAAATCTTGGGCTATAGAGTCAGATAACTTTCAATCTTACGTACAATCATAGACAGTTTTAAAAAATTACTTTTAATAAAGCAAGACTATCACTTCATAGGCTTCCACTTGACTTATAATTCAAATCAATCTATACAGCTAATCTTATCGAATTTAACTCAAATTAAGAGATCGATAAAAACAAGAGAAGATACGCAGATCTTTCAATTGATATTTTAATTTATATATATTAATTTTAAATTATGATACTCAGGGAATTCAACACAGTAAAATACTCTAATACAATAGAATATCTTAAAGACTAATTGAAAACATATAACTTATAACCACAAATAAAAAGAAGAGCACTTATCTTTATTGATATTGAAAAACTAGTACATTGAAGTTCATGTTGTAATTGTGATCAAATTCTATTATACAATGTGTTTCCCCCCTTTATGATTAAGTTTCACACCACATATATATGTGGTTGAATAGTTTTCATACCCCTTTAGGGTGAAAAGACATCATTTTTCATTAAAATTTAGAAAACACTTTTGAGAAAAACTAATCAACTAACTAACTAATAACTACCTATCTTTCGGATTTGGCTTTGGTATAAAATCCAAATCAGATTGTAAAAACTTAATATTTTTATTGGAGATAGGAAATTTGATTTTACGAACTGGGTCTATTTTAGATTTGAAATATTTGATCATTTTCATTCTCTGTTGACATCATCTTTACAAAAGGTCAAAATTCCAGCATCTCTGAAACCTTCGCTTACAAAATTTTGATTGTTCCTGTCACAAAGCTTCCTTCCCTAATCCATCAACTTTTAATTAAAATGTAATATGTTTTTGTATCTCATTTCATATACTTCATCATATCATCAATTATTGGGCATGGATTTTAGGATGCCATTTTTAGAATTTAATCACTATTAGGACTCTAAATTTTGCCAAAAATTTAGAGCTCCAAAAAGAGGTAGCCTTTGATGTTTGATCTTTTGCAACAATAAAATTGATAGTATTCTCATATCCTAATAAGGAATTTATTACATTATCATGGCTATGTGTGAAATTAAATTTTTTATTTCCTCCTTTGTTATGTTGATTACTATTTGAAGATTCTCCCTTCTCATGATTGAAGAAAGGAGTTTTGAAAGGCACATGATCATTTTCTTGAGGTCCTTCCACCTTTATGATCCCATTATCTACCAAATCTTGCACGTCATGTTTTAATCTCATTCATTCATTGATCTTGTGTCATTTGTTCTGATGATACTCTCAAATATGAGCATCGTTCCACCATGAGGTTTTAACTTGTGGTTCATAAGGCCTTGACTGTGGTAGGACAATGATCTTATTAGCAATGATAGTCCTTAGAGAATTCTCAAGTGATTTACCCAAGGATATGAACTTCCTTCTTGGTGACGGGCTAAAGAAAGGTTTTTGTTTTTTATTCTCTTGCTTGTTTTCCAAGTTGTTGTTGTTGAACGGAACCTTGGCTGCTTGGTTTACACTATTCACTTGGTTAGAAGATCTTGTGAGATTGAAGGGAGTGGATTTCAAATTATGTGCTTCAACAACCCCATCATTGACAAGGCCCTTGTTGGTGATCTTAAGCTAATAGTGATTTCTATTATTTGAAGCCCGATTTTTTAGTTGAAATTGTTGTGATTGTTAGGAGCACTCTTATTTTATTTGAAAAGTTTGATCTCCTCACTCCTTACTCTTCACCAAAACTTCCTCTATGGCGATCCCATTTTCAATAATCTTCTTAAAGGTAGGTGGACATTGGAGTTGTAGCCGATAGTTCATGATTGTATTCAAGCTATTTAAGAGGATATCCATTTTTTATTTTCGAGCATACTTATAGGATATTGATTAAAGATTGTCCTCCATCTTTGAAAGAAGACTAGAAATTCCTCTCCCTCCTTTTGTTTAGTGTTGCATAAGTTTATCATTGTGACCTCATGTTTGATATTGTATGAATAATGAGTCACAAAATTTGATGCCAACTCTTCAAATGTTTGAATGTTTGAAGGTAATTTCAAAAGCCATTCCATTGCAAGTCCTCCAAGGCTGTGTGGGAAAAATCTCCTTAAATAAGTGGTGTCATGCATAAACTCCAAGCTTAATGTACAAAATTATCTCAAATAGTGGGTCATATAATCCCATGTATTTTTCATATTTAGGGAAGACCGCATTTGGAGGAAATGGTACCATAATTAAGGTCTTATCAAAAGGGAATGGGCATATAGCCTCAATGGATAAAGGTTTAAGAGCCACCATTTTCCTCATATTGTCCAATTGCATTTGAAAAAGTTTGATTTGTTTATTCATAATCACAATTGGGTTTACATCCTCCTCTTTCTTCTTTGAGGCGGTAATATCATAATCATGGGGGAGTTTCACCCCTCCTTGGGCTAGGTCAAAGAAATATTTTTCCCTATCTCTCTCTAGGATTTTCTCCATGATTTTCATAAAGAATGGGCTTTGGGCTGCCTCATTTAATATTTCTTCGGTGGCCTCCTCATCTTGAGGGTCCCTATTATCTCCATTATTCACATCCAAACCTCCATTGTTAAGGTCATTTCCTCCCCCATTGTTCCCATTATTGTTCACATCCTTATTCCCACCATTTTGGTTGTTATTGGCATCATTGTTAACATGATTGATGAGTTTAGGATCCATGCATCCAAAGGGAAATGTCATTGTATTCGGTTCTACTTCCTTTTTGGTTTCAAAATATGGTAGCGAGGGAGCTAGGGTTTCACTTGAAAAGGGGAATTCTCGCCTAAGGTAAGTTATGTCTTCTTGTAAGGTTTCTTTTCTATAGTGAGATCTTGTCAAAGAAGGAATTAGCATGGAGTAAATATCCTTAATTCACCCTTTTGATCAATTCCTTTGGAAATATTTTGAATATATGAATCTAATGGAATATGGCTAGTCTGATAGTTTAGACATGAAGTACTCTGAAAAGGGTATCCAAATATGATTTTAAAATTTTCAAAAACCCTTGGGAGATACTGTCTGTTTTGATGTCTTAGGCTACACACACTACTTTGTTGCTTAGTATGTGCTTATTTATTGGTTATTAGATGTTGCTTTAGTTTATTACATGCACTCATTGGAAAAATAGGAAGTGTTCTTTGTCTGTGTGTAGGCGCTATTTGATTTTTACCATGCGCTGCTTCAATTCTGTACGCATCACTTAAATGTTCACAAACACTATTAAAATTATTTATACGTGCTACTTTAGGTTTGTAAGCATCACAGGAAGTTTTGCACACTTCAAAAGACTGTGAAAAGCGGAGTCTGTCACTATTTTGGTAAATTTTCTTAAAAATTAATGACCTGATCAGATCTTTATGGATTCTCTTCTTCTATAAAATGGATATACAATCACAATACACACATAAATCTTTTCTTTGACCCCTATTACTACATAAAAAGTGTGTATTCTTGATCATTTTTACTGGTTTTAAACAAGAATATGTTCCAAGCAATCTACCTAGAGTCAAATTAGCTTGTAACAATGGCTCTAAAAGGTAGTCAGCTAAATTACTTGGGTGTTTGGTAAAATTTCCACATGATAATATCAAATGAATCAAACAAGGGTTTTGTAGTCATGATACACGATTGACACTATTAACCCTACAAGTCTAGTCATTTGATATTATTGTCCTCTAAGTCTTTAGACTTAATGAGGTTTTTTTTGAAGTGGGTGGAATAGGTTGGCTTTACTTCAATTCCCACTTTGGGTCATTCCCTCTCACCATCCTTGTAAGGCAATTATTGGGAGGCAGGCCCACTAAATTTTTAGCATGTTCATGTAAAGCAAGAAAGTGAAATGCTCAAATAGGTTTGGGAATTTGATTCACCAAAAAGGTGAAGAGAATATCCCTACTATTTTCACAATTCCAAACAAAATTAACAATTGTTCATTCTACCTCTTAAAATAAGGGATTTGAAGTGTTTTTTGCTTTTTGATTCACTCAAAGAGTGAAGAGCATATACCTAACACTTCACTTCCACAAACAACGAGGTTTATTTTAGTGTTTTATCTTTCCAACCTTTCTTTCTATCACCAAATTTGACATTTTTGACATTTTTATCAACTTAAAAAGTTAAGAGCATAGGCCTAATGTCTCCTTTGATAAAAAATAATAGGTTTCTAATTACCTAGATTTCAACTTTGACTTGCCACAATTTAAGAAAATGCGAAAGGATGTAGGAATACCTCATTTCAAAGCTATCAAAGGCTAGGTGCTTTTTTGATATTTAATATTTTTTTTTGTTACTCACCTAGTGGCGATCGTTCCAGCTCCTTTGCATCCTCTCCTCCATCAAATTAGTCCAACACAACTCACACAAAATGAGGAAATCCAAATCTAAAATGAATAGCTCAAATTGCACCTAAAATTAAAAATTCTTTCAAAGATTTCAAGGTGAATTGATTCAAATTAAAGAAATTTCTATTTAGATTTGTAAGCTTTGACAACTTTAAGATAATGATCATAAAGATTTTCCTCTTCAATCAAAGTTTCTAAAAGGATTTCATTATGAATGTTCTTCTCATGTTTCAACAATCGTTTAATCTCTTTATCTTCTTTGTGTATTCAAAGTCAAGTTTTCTCACCTTCTGATGCTTTTCCATCTATAAATGAACAAATAAATTTCTATTAGCTTGTTGTTTTTAATGATTTGCATAAATAAAATTAGATAATGCCTATGCTCTATTTTATGACAGACAGGGCATTGCTTTACTTTTCTCTACGCGCTACTTTACTTTGTTGGAAATGAGTTGAGTAACTAAGAGGGGAGGGGTGAATTAGTTACCAAAAAAAAAAATCCAAGTCCCTTAGATGTCTTAAACAAACTTTTCACTATTTCTCAATTAACACAGATATTCTACTATCACTCGATTAACATAGCAAATCTTAAGTTATTAACTATGATTATCCTTTTGTAATTAATTGCAGAAACATAAAGCATAAAGAAAATAATATGTACACATATAACACCAAGATTTAACATGGAAACCTAATATGGGGAAAACCACCAATTTCAACTAGTTACTAATTTTCACTCTTCTGAAGTGAGCCCTTTTAGGAGCCAACACTGTTAAAGGTTACAAAACACACAATTAGGTGTGACCCTATTAGAGGATTTAATCACCCTGTAAGGAGTGGCCTTGTGAGAGGTCTTCAAATAATTCAATGTAGAAATGTCACCTTGTGAGAGGATTTACAAAAGACTGTTAAGTCTACTCTGTTAAGAGATTTGGATCACTGCAATAATTGTTAGAGAGTAACACTGGATTGACCTGTTTGAAAAAGCAACTATCTTTGATGATTCAGATCTATGTTTTGGTTTTATAACTGGATCCTTACTGATCAAATAATCTATTGTAGCTCTGTCTATTCTGTCCTTAATCATAATCCCATCTTATTTTTCCTCCACACTTCATATCATAATAACACACTTCTAACATCTTACTTAAACACATTCAATCCATACTTGACCTTATATATATATGATAAGCCTTGTCAAGTCATCTTGAATAACCTTTCAAATAAATAATAAAACTTAACTGCATATAACCAATTATCCATAAAACATAAACTGATGTTAGTCGGCTGATAATGAATGCTTAACTTGGTCAACACTATATTCCTTCAACACCTGACTGTCACTGTAATGCCTGAGTGAATTCGGTTAGAACTAAAAATCACTTTGGTCTTCTTCAATGCCTGAGAGAGCTTGGAATACACTGTCTGTTCTCGAATAGGATTAGACATTTGTGTAAACATCAATGACAATACACAATTGAATAATTGTCATCAATAATCTCCCTCTTTGGCATTGATGGCAACACAACATGTCATAATATAAAGAATTATAGAGAAACAGACACAAGAATAAAATTTTATTAATTTACTTAGCTTCATTCTAATTCTCATCCAAAAAAATCCCTCTGTCTTCACAATCTCTGAAATACAAATTTATCCCTCTTACATCATTCTCTGTTTCTGATAAAATTTCTCCCTTAATAATTTATTTTGGTATGACATCAATAAATATACCTCTTTGAAAACCAATTCCAAATACACCATCCAATATATATCTAATGAAGTTGTAATGTACATGTTTGTACTGATTCATATGCAATAAGCTCTAACAATCTGTATCAACATGTTTAATCTATTATGTAGCTCGGTTGATGCATCACTAATCCATCCATTAGCGAGCCTCAGTTAGGGGAATCACCCCTAGCTTTCCTCTAAGATACAAGAATGCATCTTTAGGTAATGTTTTTGTGAATGTGTCTACAATTTATTCTTTAGTATTCACATATTCAAACCTTACTTCCTTTTCCTGAACCAATTCTCTCAAGAAATGATGCTTTATTGCAATATGTTTAGTCTTAGTATGCATCACAGGGTTCTTTGAAATGTTAATTGCACTAGTGTTGTCACAGTAGATAATGACTAGTTCTTTGATTTCTTCCTTCATACCTGCCAACAATTGTTTGAACCATATGATATTTGAACAATTCACTGCTGCAATAGCATACTCTGCCTCTGCTGTAGATTGAGAAATGCAATTCTGCTTCTTGCCAGTCCAAGAGACTAATCTCTTACCAAGGAATAATTATCCACCACTTGTGCTCTTTCTGTAATCGACACTTCCTACACAATCAACATCAGTAAAATTCTTCAAATCAAAGTTTCCTCCTTTCTTATACCATAATCCATACTCTTTAAAACCCTTAAGATATCTCAGAATCCTTTTGATAGCCATCAAATGATTCTCTCTAGGATTAGCTGAAAACCTTACAACAATACCAACTACTAATGCAATATCAGGTCTAGTGTGAACAACATATTGAAGTTTACCAATCATGGATATGTAGGTAGTTTGGTTTAATTCCTCTGAATCATCATCCTTAGACAACATATGTCTAGTAGGCATGGGTGTTCCAATTGGTTTGGAGTCCTCCACTCCAAATTTCTTCAGTATCTATTTGATGTATTTAGACTGAGTAATGTAGATACCATCCTTCATCTGATAAACTTGTAAACCAACAAAGAATTTGATTTCACCAAACATAGGCAGCTCAAATTCCTTACTCATAGCTTCGGAGAATGCTTTGCATAAATCATCATATCCAGTAAACAATATGTCATCAACAAATATCTCTGCTAACAGTATCTTGTTTTGGGGTCCTTCTTTGATATACAAGCTACTATTGTCATTAGTTCTCTAAAATCCAATACTTACTAGGTAACCATGCAATATTTCATACCAGGCTCTAGGAGCTTGCTTCAATCCATAAAAGGATTTGTGTAGTTTGCAAACCATATCCCTTTTTTTAGGATCAACAAAACCTTCAGGTTGCTCAATATAGACTTCTTCTTCAAGAATTCCATTTAGAAATGCAGATTTTACATCCATTTGATATACCTTGTATCCTTTATGTGCAACATATGCCAGAAGAGTTTTGACTCCTTCAAGTCTTGCAATAGGAGCACAAGTTTCTCCATAATCAATACCATCTTCTTGAGCATATCCTTTACATACTAATCTTTCTTTGCTTATGGAAACTTCACCTTTTTCATTCATCTTATTTCTGATAACCCACTTAGTACCAATCACATTCTTGTCTTTTGGTTTAGGTACAAGAGTCCAGGTTTTGTTCTTTTCTATCTTCTCAATCTCTTCATTCATGGATTCTATCCAACTTTCATCATTCAATGCATATTTAATAGATCTAGGTTCAATTTCACTAAGAAAACATGTACATTTAATTATGTTCCTTGTCATTACACCTTCTGTCTAATCTCTAATTATTTTCTCAGATGCATGATGCCTTTTGACATATTTTGCAAGTACAATTTCCTTCCTCTTTGATCCTGGACTTGATCCACAAGGTTCACCATGTTCAAACAATTTGTTCTATTCTTCTATCTGATACTCAGGTTCCACTGTCTGAGACTCGGGTGCCTCTGTCTGTGACTCAGTTCCCTCTGTCTATGACTCAGTTTCTTCAGTCTGAGACCCAGTTTCTTCAATTAGCAACCCTAGTTGCACAGGTTGCAACATGATTTGTGTAGATGAATTCAATGGTTGACAAGGTTTTTGTCCAATCACCATTTCCCATGTCTTAGGTATAGTATCAGGTTCATAATATACAAAATTTCTATAGTCTTCAGTGTTGGAAAGTGACAATGCAAGCAATTGTTATTTTTTCATTGCTGTCAAACCTTGACTGGTGAGACTATTGTTATCTATTTGAGTACCATATCTATTGTTGATGAAGAAGATTTAATAAGAAGACCAAGTGAATGGTTGAGTTAAGGCAAATAAAAGGGTACTTGATCAGTTGGCACTCTGGCAAAGCAATTAGTTTCTTATCTTTCAAAGACAATTTTTTTGGTTGTTCTGTGCCGAGCAAAGTTGCTTGTGCTGAGTAAAGTTGTTCATGATGAGAAAAGTTGTTCAATGCCGAGCACCAGTGAAATTGCCGAGTGAAAACACTGATGTTGGCCAACTTACAGTAATTAGATTAATGATGAGATTTGAGATCTCTGGCCGACTTAGTTAATTTTATTGGGATATGTAATGTTAATTAAAGATTGATCCATGTCATTTAATGTATGCGTAACCGTAATTTATGCATGGTTTTCAAGATTTAATTAGAGACTACTTTGGAGAAGTAAATGTAATGCAAAGATGGAATGATCCGTTGGATCTGACCTAACCTAAGATCTATGATCTTATTTAAGTGGCAAAAGATTTATCTGAACTAAGACAAAGAGGTATATGATAACCTTAAGGGGTTATTCATTTAGTATGCAAGAGGTGTGCTGCTGAATGTGAAGTAGATGTGAATGCAAAAGTGTTGCATAGTTGATTTACTGTTTGGCATGATCTAGCCTAGAAGGCTAAATACAGAAGTAGAGAGTTGCATGTGTGATTTCTTGACGGATTTCCAAGCAGATCAGAAGGTTGAGATGACAATGCAGGCTATCCAGTAAGTTAAAATCAGAGTTGTAATTGGATCTGAATTTGCAAAATAAGTTGTATGTACCAGATCACAACTGCTGATTACTTTCTAACCATTGTATCAGTTAAATCCTTTGACAAGGTTGACCTAACGGTCATTTGTATAAATCCTCTAACAAGGTGACATTCAGGTGGAATTTTCTAAGTCCTCTAACAAGGCCACTCCTGACAGGGTGATTAAATCCTTTAACCAGGTCACACCTAGCAGTGTGTTATTGTAACCTTTCACAGGGTTGGCTCCTCATAGGGCATCACTTCAGATGAATGAAAACTTGGTAGCATGTTATTGGTGGTTTTTTTTCCCTTATTGGGTTTCCATATTAAATACTTGTGTCAACTTGTGTGAATGCTTATGGTTTGTTTTACTGTTATGTTTCTACAAGCTAATTTCAATTGAAAGTAAACTGCATGATTAAAGTTGTTGACTTTTGCTACTATTGCCGAGTAGATCTGAAATATAGAAAGTTTTAATTTGCTACATCTAGACCTAAGGATAACTGATTCACCCCTCCCCTCTTAGTTATTCTAAATTCATTTTAACAATTGGTATAAGAGCTTTGGTCTCCTGAAAATAGTTTGAAGGTACTTGGAGCGAAAAGATCAAGATGTATAAGGAGGTTCCTAATCTGAACAAAGACAACTTCCCTGCATGGCAGAGTTTGATGAAATTGCATTTGGCTGGTATTGGAGATGATGCTAAGTGATTCATTAAACATGCCTATGTACCACCTACTACTCCTCTCACAGCTGCTCAACTAAAAGAAAAGCAAGAGCACAATCAAGCAATGTTGGAGATCACCTCCTCATTGAGCTATTTAGAGTTTGATGATATAAAGAGATGTACAAATGCAAAATAGATGTGGGAAAGACTTGAAACTATCTATGGTGGAGACATAAATGTGCTGAGAGCTAAATCAGAAAGTCTAAGAGGTAAGTTTGATGAAATGAAAATGCAAGAAGGTGAAAATGTATTTCAGTACTATGGTAGAGTAAAAGAAGTTGTAAATGCCATTAGAGGGGCTAATGGAACAATTGATGAGAATACTATTATGAGCAAGGTACTAAGAAATTTACTTCCTATAGATACTATTAGAGTTTCTGCAATTCAAGAATTGAGATGTACTCTTAACAATAATTTGTATCTGGAAAATCTGATAGGCAGACTCACTGCATTTGAAATGTCAAATTATGATAACTATAATCCACAAGGGATTGATTCTACTTTTAGATCCCAACTGGTTCTCAATAAATCTAAGAAAGGAAAGAAACATGTGGACAGTGATATGACACTTTTGATGATGATCTTGAAGAACTTGAAGCACTTATGGCAACAAGACTATCTAGAGGAAAAGGAAAATACAGAGGTAAGCTTCCTATTATTTGTTTTTCATGAAATAAAATTGGTCATATAGCTACTAGATGTCCTGAAAAGAATGAAAAAGATGAGAGAAGGGACAAAAAATACAAAGAATACAAAGACAAAAAGGATGACTGAGACTTCAGGAAATATAAGGACTACAAGGACAAAGGTAAGAAATATTGTTATATTGTTGAAGAAACTTCTGACAATGACACTAATAATTCTGATGACAATGATATATAAGTTGTTTATGTTGCAATGAAAGAAGATTCTGATGATTATGAGAAAAAATGATCGTTGGATCATTGACAGTGGTTGTTCCCATCATATGACTGGTGAAAAAGATAAGTTTGAAACCCTAAACAAATTTAAAGGAGGATATGTAAAATTTGGTAATGATGCACCATGTCTTATCAAAGGTAATGGATTGATTAACTTGACTGACAAAATTAGATGTGATGATATGTATTGGGTTGATGATCTTAAATATAATCTACTGAGTGTTGCACAATTGAACACGTCTGGCTACAAAGTTGAATTCCATCACAAAAAAGCAAAGATCTATGATTCAACTGGAGAATTAGTTGGAAGTGGTGATCAAACTAAAGGTAACTTATTTTATCTGGATTTATCTGAAGAAACATGTTTGTTTGCACAATATAATGATGTTTGGTTATGGCATAAAAGGTTGTGTTATGTGAAATTTGATAACTTGGTAAGCACAAGCAAACTGAAAAAGGTTAGAGGGCTACCTAAGTTAAAGAAACCTGAGAATGCTATGTGTAAACAATGTCAACTAGGAAAGATGACTAAGTCTAGTTTCAAGAGTAAAACACATATATCAGAGGAAATTCTAGAATTGGTCCATACTGATCTCTGTGGTCCCATTGGAGAAAGAAGCTATTGTGGTGCCATATACTTTATTCTATTTGTTGATGATTATTCAAGGATGATGACTGTAATGTTTATCAAAGAAAAATCTGATGCATTCCAGTTATTTAAATGGTACTTAGCTAAAGTTGAAAAGGAAACAGGAAAATATCTGAAATGTTTAAGATCTGACAGAGGTGGAGAGTTTATTTCTAATGAGCTTAACAAGTTCTGCAATGACCAAGGCATAAAGAGACAGATGTCCACACCCAGGACTCCTCCACAAAATGGTATTGCTGAATGAAGGAACAGATCTATCATGGACGATTCTAGAAAACTAATGATGGAGAAAAATGTTGCACAAAAATATTGGAAAGAAGCTGTAAGTACTGCAGTCTATACACTGAATACAATTCAAGTAAAGAAAGGTACAAATGCTACACCTTATGAACTTTGGTATGGTTATGCACCTAGTGTAAAGTATTTGGGAGAAAATGTTTTATACTGAAAGACAATAGAAATGGAAAACTTGATGCTAAAGGAGAAGAAGGCATATTCCTTGGTTATTCAACAAAAAGAAAAGCATACAAATGTTTGAATTCTAATACTAACAAAATTGTTGAAAGTGCAAATGTAAGAATTGATGAGTTTGTAGAAAGAAATGAAGCTGAAAGTACACAAGAGCCTGAAAGCTACAGATCATTTGTATATCTGGATGAGGAAGATTCTAATTCACTACCTGAGACTACTACTGAACAATAGTATGCACCTGCCGAGTCACAGAGTGGAGTTGCTGAGCAACTGGAAGTGAATGTCGAGCTATCTGATGGAGATGCCGAGTCACAGAATCAACCAAAACTGAATACAAATAATGAACCTAAAGCAAGCACTGAGCCTTCTCTAGCAAAATATGTGAGAAGAAATCACAATTCTGATCAAATCATTGGATCAAAGGATTCTGCTATTATGACAAGAAGTAATTTGAAAAATGACACATGTTTGTTATGTGAATTTGAGCCCAAAATAGTGAAAGATGCTTTAGAAAATGAAGATTGGATACAAGCAATGAATGAGGAAATTAAACAAATTGAGAAGAACAAAACTTGGACACTTGTACCTAGGCCAAAGGACAAAAATGTAATTGGCACAAAATGGGTATTCAAGAACAAGCTAAATGAACATTGAGATGTGACAAGAAACAAAGCTAGACTAGTATGCAAGGGTTATGCACAGGAGGAAGGAATTGACTATGGTGAAACCTTCACCCCAGTTGCTAGATTGGAAGGTGTCAGAACCTTACTTGCATATGAATCCTATAAAGGAGTCAAAGTTTATCAGATGGATGTGAAATCTACATTTATCAATGGAATCTTGGAAGAAGAAGTGTATATCAAGAAAGATGATGGTTTTATAGATCCAAACAAAAGGGATATGGTTTGCAGATTGCACAAAGCATTATATGGATTGAAGCAAGCACCAAGAGTATGGTATGAGAGATTGCACAATTATCTGATCAAGATTGGATTTGCAAGAACCAATGTCAACAACAACCTGTACTTAAAGACAGAGCAAAGAAAAGGTACATTATTAGCTGAAATTTTTGTAGATGACATCATATTTAGTGGACAAGATATGTTATGTCAAAAATTTTCAACAGAGATGCAAACTGAGTTTGAGATGTCTATGTTCGGTGAAATAAAATTCTTTGTTGGCTTACAAATTTATCAAATGAAGAATGGTATCTATATCACTCAATATAAATATATCAAAGAGATACTGAAATTTTTTGGAATGGAAGAGTCCAAACCAGTGAGTACACCCATGGCTACTAGACAGAAGCTGACAAAAGATGATGACACAAAAGAAGTGAACGAAACACTCTACAGATCAATGATTGGAAAACTATAGTATGTTGTACACAGTAGACTTGATATTGCCTTAGCTGTTGGAATTGTTGCAAGGTTTTCTGATAATCCCAAGGAAACTCACATGATGGCAGTAAAAAGGATTCTGAGATACTTGAAAGGAACTGATGACTATGGTCTATACTACAAAAAGAATGACAAGTTTGAACTCAGAGTTTACACTGAGTCTGATTGGGCTAGAAATGTTGATGATAGGAAAAGCACTACTGGTGGAGAATTTCTTTTAGGAAAGAGATTGATCTCCTAGACAAGAAAGAAACAAAACTACACCTCACAATCTACAGCTGAAGCCGAGTATGTGGCAGCAGCAGTTAACTGTTCTAACATTGTGTGGTTGAAGATACTACTGAAAGGTATGAAGGAAGAAATCACT
>MU223081.1:40098-50488 GCA_018584345.1 Thuja plicata | reverse complement strand
ATGGACTTGTGATCTCAAGCAAAATGGGATATCACTAAGGGATTTAAATTACTTGAGACAGACTGATGGTCTACAAGCAATGTTGTGTTTGTTTGAGGATGAAGGTTTATGATACTTTGATTAAGGTATTTCAACCTATAGATTTGATTTGATTTTGATCTAATGCTCCAAAGGCAGAATGCTGATAGAAGATATGGAAGAATGATCCAGAAGTCAAGTGTTACCTAATTGTATTTCTCAAGGGTGACAAAAGCTCTACTGAGTGAAAACTTGGCCATGAAATTGCAGAATTTATTGTTGTAAATTATTTTTTCATGTTTTTCACGGTGTTCAATCCCTTGTTTAATGGATGTTGCAATGTGTTGAAATTCCTTGGATTTATGGGTGGTTTCCTTTTGCTCTCTAGGGACTGGAGATGCGGGAAGTTTAACCTTCTTATGCTTCTTAAAACTGGTGATGTCATGGAAAAAATTGATTTTGGCCAAGTGAATGAATAATTTGGGACAAATGGTTCTAGGGTCCTGTAGATGGTCAAATTTTGATTATCTCGGCCAATTTTGAAGCTCACAATTTTGAAGTGGAGATGGAAGTCTCAGACGCAGCCGATGATCTTTGCAGATAGTGATCTACGTAGATGGTGATGTGCATAGACGACATATCCAGAGCAGAGATGGATGACTGTGACTAAGGCAGTGTGTTAAAATTCTAGTCAGATTTTGATTTTTAGTCCGAGTTTGGGTAAATTATTCGATGGCAAGAATTGATTTTAAGAACAAGCAAACCAGAAAAGAACATACACACATTTCAAGACAATCCAACAAGGGACAAAGAAACCTTGAAGGATACCAGCAAATGTGACATTAGGGGATCTTGCTTCAATTTTGTAACATTTTGATTGTGTATGTTCAAGTGATTCTTTCAAACCGCTTATGTTTTTACTGGGTCTAGCACAACGAAAAATAGTTCAAACAATAGCTACCTTAGGAATTTGGCTTCACATGAAATATTATAGGCCCATTACTTGCTAGTCCTTCAGCTCATACAACATGTCACCCTCGAAAGGGCACCCATGTTTTTGTCTTTTGCCAAGTATTGTTGTCATGCTATGAAGATCTCTTTCACAACACAATACCCTGGGACACGTATGATGGGAATATTGGGGGGAGATTCTTCCCTCCCCTTGCACAATAATAAGTCACCATTCAAAGGTGAATCAGGTAGGCTACTACTTTATAGTTGCTAGCAAGATTTCATGGCGTCCCCGCAACCGGTTTATACGGCGTGAGACACTTAAGTCTCTAGTTCAACCATTACAGTATGATGAGGATATTCACTCAGTATGGACTACCATTGAAGATGACTCGCCCGAGCTTGAAGGGATAAAGAGCACCTTTGGGTCACACTTTATTTCTATATCGGCCGAAGGGATTACCGGTTTGAGGTCATCCTCTAAAGGGGAAGCGCTCCCTCTAGACAGGCCTCTCTAGAAGCTTGATTAAGCTAAGCTTTCTCTTCACCCAAGATTCACGAAGGTGAGGGGAGAGGATATGGCTATAGTTTAATCATAGCATCACATAAATTAAAGGGATCTATCTAATGAAAAATAAGCTCGAAAGAAGTGTTGAAAAATACTTCTTTAAACACACCAAAAAGAGTTCATTTCCAAATTGAACCTAATTAAAGAAATTAAGTGTTTTCTACCTAAGAAAAAGACAAAACAATATGGTTAAGCATGCAAGTTCAATTTATTTTGCACTTAGCAAGAAGGAAAGCTTGAAAGGTGTGTTTAATTTGATTTAAGTCATTCAAGAGTTGTGAGGTTAATTTCCCTTAAGCATTCAAGATTGAGTAAAGTTCATTTTATACCACATCCATTCCAATACAAATGTTTAAACATACAAGTCCATTTAAATAATCTTCAGAAAATCATTCACGAAACCTGCATGAACTGGTTAGTAGTTTGGAATTTCAGATGTGTTAAGGAAAAAGAAAACCCAAGAAAATAGTCACAGACAGTGGATCTTCACAGACGGTGATCTACACAGATGGTGATCTGCGCAGACGGTGATCTGTGGAAATGGTGATAGACCTGCATAGATGACAAAAAGCAGACAGTTAGATTTTACAAAAAGGAAACAGACCTATTAAAACTAAAAAATAGCATTTTTATCAAATTACTCCATCATTTAACCCTTAAAAAGTTTATTACTGTTAGAAACCAGAGAGTTAAAAATACTGTAAATTGACAAAAAACAATTTTAAAACACAGTTTTATAAGTTGCTTTCGGGCAGGCGAAGACGGTAAAGTAACAGCACAGGCAACCGAGTTGCGCAAACGACCGAGAATCGGAGATGGCAATCTGCAAAAATGGTGACTCCAGAGTGGAGACGGGTCTGCCTGAGAATTCTCTGAACTATGAAAAATCTACAAAAAATGTTAGAAAACAAGCGACATGGGTCCCACCAAGCATGCCAAAATGTATGTGATAAAACCTAATCTGTTGGGAGCACGCTTAGACATGCAAATTTTAGAGATAAAAATCAAATAACAATATTAAACATGTCTAAAACATACTATTAAAAACAACAAGAGATCCATCACAACCTCAGATGAGCCAAACAAGTGCACCCAAGCCTTGTTGATTTGCTCTTAGATAGGTTTGTGAGTGTGCTCTCCCAATACAATATTTAAATCCCACTAGATTGATTGAATGTAACTAAGAGAGTGAAAAACTCAAGAGCAAGTATGAGGAACTTGTCTCAAGTCTTCATCAAACATGATAATGCAAGGCTAATACTAAAATGATATGCAAGATTCAATGAAGATAAACTAAGTTCATTCCATTAATCCTAACATGTAATATCTAGATTACAAGTATAAAATAAGCATGAGCTAAAAACCTAGAATTGCTATGAAAAGATGCTAAATGCTTCAAATAAATCTCAAACTAAATTAGCATGATAACAATGCATAAATGAGAGATGATTTTCTCTTGAGAAAGGCCTCTATTTATAGAGTTTTTGGAGGAGAGAGAGGGCTTGGATGAGGTGGAGCTCATGTGGCATCCACATAGGTGCCACATGAGGGACACATAAGCCATGCAAGAGGTCCACTTTGCTCACACATGTGTGAGCAACTTTGGATGTGATGGGTCAAAGTGTACTTAAAGTACACATGTGAAGGATCTTGTAAGGTGTAAGAGTTTTGGACCAATGAGACAATTTGGAAAGTGTAAGAAGGTGTCATCATAGGTGTAAGAAACCTTGTTGGCACCAAATAAAGATTATTTGAAAAAGTCAATTTTTGGAAATTTGCTCACACGTGTGAGCAAATAATTAGGACTAATTGTAGTAGGAATAAAAAAATTAGCTTAATTAACCTTAGTTAATTAATAAATAGGTCTATGTGGTGAGAGTTATGTGAGATAGGGTAGGATCTAGCTTCAAATTAGCTTAATCCAAATTAGATTTAGATTAATTGTGGTTTAGTAGAATTTAGGTCATGTGAAGGAATAAATAAATTAAAAATTTATTTAAGGAGAATCAATGAGGGATAATGTATTAAATGAGATTTAATACATTAAAAGGGGTTGTATTTAAATTAAATTCAAACACTAAGGAAAGTAAATGATATTTAATTAAATAAATAGAAGAATATATCAAATATAATTAATTAAAACTAACTATAATGTTATGGAAATATTAATTAAATTAATATAAGGACGATTTTGGACATCTACAGAAAGAAGCAATCGTCAATAAACATCTAAACAAGTCCTTCAAAATGAAGAAAGACGTGAAAGACAACAAGGTGATCCCAAACTAAATGATAGATATAACCATCAACCTAATGTAAACTTTCAGTCTCATGTTCAAAATGAAGGCTCTGCATCCATAGAACATGTTCCAAAAACACCACAACATGAAAATCATATGCAAATGAATGTTGACATTGAAGGTGCTATACAAAACATGCCAAACCCAAATGGTATGCTTCAATCAAAATTTAGAAGATTCCAAATGCAGTTTAGATGTCATATAGACAGTTTGAAGAGTCCAAATATGTGTTATGTTTGTCAAGAATCATATCTTGGAATGAAAGTATATCACACTTGTCAAGGTCCTATATGCAACAGGTGTCGACAAGAGAGAGGAACTAATAGGTTTTCAACTGCAATTAATATGGATTGTGGCTCTCAACCACAAGAGATTGCCAATTTGACTCAGGTTTAAGAGATGTTGATTGCACGTGTCAGCCCTATACTGCAAGTTACACATGCAACTGGTGGTCAATATAAGTACAAAGGACATGCTATAAGTTTCCCTAGCATGTAGAATAGGTATCCAAAGTTTTGACACATACTATTGAGCATTTGCCAATCATTATTGTTCGCAGAAGGGATCAATGTGGCACATGCTATAACTTTACTATAAATAGGGATCATGTTTATAGAGCATTGAAATACAAAGTAGAACATGACAAGTTTTATGCAGATGTCAGGATTGATGAAGCTACTCTTAATGAATTGCCAAGAAATTCTGATGAGAATGTTTTTAAGAAATTGAGGACAGTGCACATGGAATTTGATTCTGATGCAAATGAAGTCATATGTGTGGGTCCAGTCATGGAGATAGATGAAGGTAATATAATTGATCACACAACATCAATGGATTAAAGGCCACCTAATGCTAAAAGAGAAATGGATTTAATCTGTGCATGGGTTAACAATCCAAATTCAATACCATCTGCATTAATTGAATGGCCATCTATAGGTGCATCACCCATCAATGAATATGTTACATCAGGATTATTTGATATGGCATTTCCAACCTTATTTCCTAATGGAATGAGTGATTGGTTAGAGCCAAGAATGAAGCGAGTTCATTTACATGAATTTGTGAAGCATTTGTTGCGGTATAGGGTTCATCACTTTGCTAAACATCCAAGGTTTAGGTATTTCATGATGAACATGATAATGAGGCATCATGCATAGAATTCATTAGTTGTATTTGTAAAAAGGAGTTTTTAAGACATGCCAATTACCATCAATGAGTTACGTGAACATATGGAAAATATACCACATAATAATCTGGTGGATAGGTTGATGCAGTTTGGAACATCTCTAAGAGGAATGAGATCATATTGGGCTAAATGTAAAGCAGAATTAATAGACATGCTTCACCAAATTGGATCTCCTACAATTTTCTTCACATTAAGTGTAGCGGATATGCAGTGGCCTAATCTACATGCACTGATGCCAGGAACACCACCAACTGATCCACAAGAGGCTCAAAAATGGAGAAGATAGGATGTAATTGACTATCCTCATATAGTTGCACATTACATGCATTTGAGGCATACAATGTTCACAAAGGAAATAATTGTGGTGTAGGTATGAGTGGCAACATAGGGGTTCACCTCATGTGTATGGCTTTTTATGACTTGAAGGAGCGCCAAACATGGATATTATTGACTGGTCAAATGAGGAGGAACTAAAAAGTGCTGAGAGATATTTTCATCATATTATTCATACATGAAATCCTAGACATGATCCTCATCAAAGAAATATACAGGTATGTTTAAAGTAAATTAATCTTATATATCAGAATAAGATGAAGCCAATCACATGTATATTACCATATATTTATTATAAATATTTAATATAGTTAATTAACTACAACTATTTGTAGGCTTTCCAAAATTTTGGTCAACATCCATGTCTCATAAATAGTGCACAGCTAGAAGAGATGGATATCGACCGTGACTATGAGGAGATAGTCAACTGTGTCGAATGACACAGCCTGTACAGAGGGTGCATGCCTATGTAAGAAAAGGGGAAGAATCATTTGCAGGTAATTATTTCATCATTTAATATTTGTATATCAATATTATATATAAACTATTTAGACAACTTAATGGAATGATATATTCTTTTGTCATTTTTTTAGGGATAATACTCCTTGGCCATTAAATTTGTAGGGGTCCAGATTATATGAGGATAGGGAGCCGGGTGATAAAAAATTTGAGCCAACAAGAAATGATGATAGAGTCAATTCACATAATCAACACATACTCCAATTGTGGAGGGAAAATATAGATTGGCAACCTGTTCTTTCAAAACATGCAGTTATCAAATACATTGCAAAGTATGCCGCAAACGCTGAGAAAAGCTCAGAAACCTATCAAGAAATGTTAATGCGACTGTCAAACTTGGAAAATCTTGATGATTTAGCTGCATGGGCATATAGAAAGCTTCTCACAGAGATAGTTATAGAAAGAGACATTGGAGCTCAGGAAACATGTGATATGTTGTTAGAGCTTCCATTGGTTGAGAGTAGCAGAAGGTTTGTTAAGCTAAATTTGTCGCGTGAAGTTTTCAAACCTGTAGCAGTAAATAATGAGGATAATAATGAACAACACACACAATCCTTTGTAGATGGATATAAAACAAGGTCACTTTGTATGGAAGGTATCACATTGATTGATGTAGCAAGATCATGGATATACAATCCTAAAAAAAGAGGAGATAACAAATGGGGGCCAAGGTAAATAGCAACTATTGTCAGAGTTTTCCCTAGGTTTATATCCATTCCTCTACGTGATTTGAGTAAATGGGTGGACTTCTGTTTATCTGAGTTGTTACTATACAAACCTTTTCATAACATTGAAAGGGACATTGGTTATGATAGTGATATTATAGTAGCAAATTGGGAGTGTCTCAATTATAATCCTTGGCATGTTGAAAGAGTAGCAGCTATAGAAAATGATGATCCTAACACTGATTTTGAAATAGATTATAATGGAGGTATTCAGGAAAATACCACAGAGCATGAATAGGAAATCATATCCAGGCTACATTATGGTCAACATATGCAGGTTTCTAAAATAGACATGTTGGGAAGAAGAGATATTGATAGAAATACAAACTGGAGTAGTGAATATCAAAGTGAAGAACATACAACTGGAGAAATCAATTTCATAGGTGAAATGAAGAAACATGGATGTCTCATGTATGATGATATCCCACGATGCATCAACTTTACAACTCTCAGTGAGAAGCAACATAAGGCAATCGATATTATTATGACACACTACCATAGCAATGAGGTTTGAGTGCCTTTATTTAGGTTAATTCAAGGAACAACGAGAACAGGAAAGTCTTATCTAATTGGAAAGTATTATCTTACCATTACTCAAGAAGATATGGCCCACATCAAATATATTTTGATTGATGAAAAGAGCTTCATTGGTCAAAACTTGCTGGAAAATATAGATTGACGATTCAAACAAGCTTTCCCACAAAGTGCTGACATAAGTTTTACAGGTATACATTTGGTTCTTTGTAATAGTGCACTTTACGCGGTACAATATTTATTTATATAACTCATATATAGTACCTTCATATGATCTTCCTAGATGGTATAAAAATATTTTTTTCCACTTTCTTTCCGGTATATCTATTATTTTGGTTGGTGATCTTGGTCAGTTACCTCCAGTCAATATTAGACCGGCGTATGATAGCAATAGGAGGGAAAAGTTACTATGGCAAGAATTCAAAACAATGGTTACATTAGATAAGATATTTAGGCAAGACGGAGATAACATCGAGCAACAAAGATTTTGTCATCTTCTCACAAATTTGAGAGATGCAAATCCAAAAATAGATGATTGGAACTTGCTTATGACGAGAACCCCTATAAGGTTAGATGCTGCAAGCAATGCTGAGTTTGATAAGACAGTGCATTTGTTCTTGACAAATGACAATGTTCATAACCATAACATGAGAATATTGTATTCTTTGAGGCATCCTGTTGCACGTAGTCTTGCAACTAAGTCAAGGAATGCTAATACAATTAAAAATTCATCAAATGGAGAGCTTGATGTAGAGTTACTATTTAGTAAGGATTCAAGGGTGATGTTGACTATAAATCTATAGATAGAAGCTAGTCTTATCAATGAAGCATTGGGGTATATCCAGAATATTATGTACAAACCAGGAACTACTCCACCTGAGCCACCAGCATATGTCACAGTTAAATTTGATAATTATTTTGGAATACCATATGATGACCACCATCCATAAATAGTTCCAATAGCACCATTACAGAGGGGTAGAACTTTTCAATTTCCATTAAGGTTAGCATGGGCTTTGACAATTCATAAATCACAGGGCCTAACTCTTTCAAAACCCACAGTTGATATAGGCCCAAGAGAGAGAGAGCAGGATTGACATTTGTGGCTCTATCTCGTGTAAAGTCTCTAGAAGGCTTGAGGGTAATGCCACCATTCACATATGACCGCTATGAAAAAATGAAAAGTGGGAAACAACTTTCAAAAAGAAAAGTAGAAGAAACCAGACTCAGATGTCTTGAAAATCAATGATGTATTGTAATGATATATTTACAAATTTCTATTAAGAAATGCATTATTCATTATTCTCCTACTTTATGTCAAATTTGTGCTAAATTATTCTTAAGCAATAAATGACTAGAACGTATTTAGAAATTATGTTCACTTTTTCTTCAAAGCCTATGAATGATTAATCATTTTATATTTCCATACCTATATTTTCATTAAAATACAACATGGTTACTTAATTATTGATTTATTTATTTATTTCTCTCTAATTAAGTATACTTTTAATCTGATTATTTGTATATACTGATGTTTGTTAAAAACTTTGCAGCATACCATTTTAGATATGACTATATCTGACAGAGAGTCAAACATTATTGATACGAGCCCAACTACTTCGGTGGCCTCGAACAATTTCTTTGAGACTGAATATGACAAGTGTGCACGAATACTTAAAGAGTCATGCATAAATATAATCAAAGATATGGAGAACGTAGCTTTGTCAGTTGATTTCGTAGAAGAATTGGAAATAATGCAGATGGAAGATGTTGCGAGATTTGTACGTGACAAATCTGCAGAAGTAGATGTGTTTCCATCCATGATGAAAGAATTCTACCGTGATCATGAAATAAATAAAGGTCGCAATACCAATTTAATTCTTGAAGAATATGTGAAGTACTTACATCATTATGGAGAAATGTTTTTTATATAGTATATTATTTTCTTGGGTTTTATAGTAACTTTCTTCTAATAAATAGTTGTACTCAAACTTATATTTCCCTTTTAATCTATGTAATTTTTATGGACAAGTGAATAATATATTATTTTCACTATTCAAGTGATGTTTATGACTATAATCTATATATTTTGGAACATATTTTGTTAAACATTGTATTTCTAATATTAATGGATGCCTTTAATGGATGTGCTAAATAAATGTGAATAAATCATTAAATTATGTATAAATCACATATGCTAATTCTAAGCATAATCCTAATACAAATTTGAATATTATTTGAATAACATAAATGCAAATTTTCAACTTGAATTAAACATGCCATATTACTAACTTTAAGTGACTCTACATGCTATTATCATGATTACCATAATTTGCGTTAACTAAAACTTTAATTGTAACCCTAACAATCTTACTAAGCATGATCGTAATCCTAGCTATAATACCTAAATCACATTACTAACTCTAATCGTAATCTTATACTTATAAGTATGATATTGATCCTAACTCTCAACCTTTTATGTCATCTATAATAGCATCCCTTTTATAACTCTAATTAATAATCCAACACTATGCCTAAATCTCACACTACATATTATATTAATGCTAACTCTAATTATAACCCTAAACATCTTCCTAAGCATAATCACCCTAATCCTAACCATAAAATTTACCGTAACCATAAAATCACCCTAACCCTAACTGTACATTCCAAACATAGAAAATATTCCTAACCCTAACCCTAACCCTGACTCTAACCCTAATCCTAACCGTAACCCTAACTTTAACCTTAAACCTAACCCTAACTCTAATCTCTCTAACCCTAACCCTAACTATAAAAATCTCCCTAATCCTAACCCTAACCCTAACAATAAAAATCACCCTAACACTAACTCTAAAAATCACCCTAACCCTAACCCTAACCCTAACCCTAACCCTAACCCTAGCACTAACCCTAACTCTAACCCTAATCCTAACCCATAACCATACATCCTAACTATAAAAATCTCACTAACCCTAACCCTAACTCTAATCCTAACCCTATCCCATAACCATACATTCCAATCCTAACCCTAACTTTAACTCTAACCCTAACCCTAACCCTAACTCTAGCACTAACCCTAACCCTAACCCTAACCCTAACTCTAACCTTAACTCTAACCCTAACCCTAACCCATACCTGTACATTCCAATCCTAGCCGTAACTCTAACTCTAACCCTAACCCTAACCCTAACCCATAATCATACATCCTAACTCTAACCCTAACCCTAAGCCTAAGCCTAACCCTAACCCTAAC